>LPNX010293010.1:148785-274332 GCA_001517045.1 Pseudotsuga menziesii | reverse complement strand
AAGACCGCAAATTAGCCACCAGCGATCGCCAAACCAAAAGTGGTCATTGATATGTGGATTTTGGTCATTTTTTTGGTCACTAATCTCTCATTTTCCACTAGCGTATTATAACTTTCGGTATCCGATGCAGTCAAAACATTTTCTTTAGAAATATATCAGCTATGTTTGCAGCTTTATACGTAGTTTTAACATGTATAAAGTGATATTCTTTACTTAATTTATCGACCACTACCATGATAGAATCATTTAAATTTTGATTTTTATGCAGCCCAGTAACAAAATTGAGACTAATTATCTCCCATTTTCAGCTAGGAATGGGCAATGGATGAAGTAATCCAGCTGGGTGTTGATGTTCAGTTTTCACCTACTGACATCCAAAACACCTAGCGATATACTCTGCCAGTTCAGTCTTCATGTTTGGCCAAAAATATTCTTTCCTTAACATAGTTATAGTCTTTTGATAACCTGGATGACCTGAGTATGGAGTTTTATGGATTTCATCTAAAATTAATAACTTAACTTTAGGTACATTAGGTACATGCATTCTGTCTTTACACAGTAAAAATCCTTTTTCATTCAAACTGTACCATTTACTTAAGCTTATGTTGGATTTTCTTTCGTTCTAGCTTGTAAGTTTTGGTAAATTTCATCTTGTTCTACCCCCACTTTAAGCTGTTCATCTAAATACATTGTATAAGTGTTGATAACTGCTGTAAAGTTTAGCCTTGCATTCCTACTTAATGCATCAACAGCTTTATTTTCTTTCCCTCTAATGTGCTAAATTTCGAAATCATACTCACTTAGAAAAGCTAGCCACCTAGCTTGTCTAGCATTTAGATTAGGCTAATCTAACAGATATTTTAGTCCTTTATTATCAGTCATTAGAATAAATTTTCTGCCAATTAGATGATGACGCCACATCTTTATAGCATGTATAACAACATCTAATTCCAAGTCATAAGTTGCATAATTCTTTTCATGAATTTTTAATTTCCTAGACTCATAGGCGATAACATGCCCTTCTTGACTCAGAACACCACCTAAACCATCATTGCAGGCATCAGTACACACTACAAATTCTTTATTTGGATAAGCTATTCTTAAAATAGGCACCCTGGTTAATAAAATTTTTAAATTTTTAAAGCTTTCCTTGCATTTCTGGTTCTAATCAAATTTCTTTCCTTTCTTCTGCAAAGAAGTTATCAGATTTGCGATTCTCAAAAAACCTTCAATGAACCTCTGGTAATAACTGGTAATTCCCATGAAGGATCGAACATCAGTTACATCCTTAGGAACTGGCCAATCTTCGATCGCCTTTATCTTTTCGGGATCCACCAAAATCCCTTAGTCACCACATGACCTAAGTACTGAATTTTATCCTTAATCAAATCACATTTACTAAACTTTGCAAAGAGTTGATGATCTCATAGTTCTTGCAAAACATTTTTTAAATTTTCTTTATGCTCTTCTTTAGTTTTTGAATAGATTAATATGTCGTCGATAAACACGACCACAAACTTATCTAGATACTTATGCATAACGTTGTTCATTAAACACATAAAAAAAGCTGGGGTGTTAGTAAGCCTGAATGGAATGACGACAAACTCGTAATGGCCATATCGAGTTCTAAAAGCTGTATTAATGATGTCTTCATTTTTAATCCTAACCTGATGATACCCATACCTTAAATCAATTTTTGAAAACACCGTGGCTCCACGTAGTTGATCGAACAGATCATCTATGTGAGGCAACGGGTATCTATTTTTAATAGTCATGTTATTTAGCTGATGGTAATCTATGAAAATTCGCATGGTTCTGTCCTTTTTCTTAACGAAAATGACAGGTGCCCCCCAAGGAGACACACTAGGTTGAATATACTTCTTGTCAATAAGTTATTTTAATTATGACTTTAGCTCATTAAGTTCAAGTATGTTCATTCGATAAGGGGCCTTTGAGCTGGGTACTGCACCAGGTACTAGCTCAATGGTAAAATCTAGTTCCCTTTTTGGAGGTAGTCCCAGAATTTCTTCTGGAAATACATCAACATACTCTCTTAAAACTGGTATGTCTTCCAATTTTAATTTGTCTGTCTTATTTAGATTTTCCTCATTGGTTATTGTTACTGCGTAAGCTTTAAAACCCTTCCTAATAGCTCTCTTAAGCTGTAGAGCAGAAATCTACCTTATGGTGGTTCTTCTAGGGATCCCCTTTACACTTATTGTTTTTCCATCATCATTTATACATGTAAATGTTTTATCATAACAATTTAAAATCACCCTATGTTGTTCTAACCAATCCATACCGATTAGTAAGTCATAAGAACCAAGAGGTAGTACATTTATCTTTACAATAGTTTCAAATTGATCCATAACTACTGCACATTTCTTTACAAAACAAGTTACCTTCCTTTTTGCACCAGTGGCTAACTGAACCAACCAAGAATTTTCAAATTTTTCAACAGGAGCTTACATTTTTCTACCAATTTAGATGAAATATAACTGAGACTAGCTCTTGGATCGATTAAAATAGCTATAGGGGTTTGGTTTATCGTACCTTCTACTTCCACCATGGAAGTTTGATATTCTGCTTGTCAATTTTCTAAGGCTGCATTGATTCTGGGCATAGTCCTCGTTAAATCTCCAACAATCGTTTCCTCCTGTATGGTATGAATATTACTGACAGTATTTTTCCGATTAGGATAGACTGAGGCATAATGTGGGCCATTACACTCCTAGCACTTTATAGGTTCTTTGCTTTAAAAGCTCTTTGTGTAATTACCATGATTATTAGCAGACTCTTTACCCTTTGGATTGTTCTGATTGCTTGGTGAATTATTCTTATTCCCTTGAAAATTATTGTTAGAAAAATTTATGGCCTTATTGTTTTTAGAATTTCGATTGGGCACAAATTCTTTCTTCTTTTGATCATAATGATTGTTATTCTTTTTTTCCTTCCAGTTGGCCATGCTCTCCTTCTTTCGATTCTGTTCAAAACATAAATTGGCTTTCCTCATAGCTTCTTCTAGTGTTTTTGGATTGTCATACTCAATCCTATCCTTGATGTGATAAGGTAAACAGCTAAGGAATCATTGTACCTTCGTTTTTTCATTTACAAGGTATGGCA
Source organism: Pseudotsuga menziesii (assembly GCA_001517045.1). Lineage (NCBI taxonomy): Eukaryota > Viridiplantae > Streptophyta > Pinopsida > Pinales > Pinaceae > Pseudotsuga > Pseudotsuga menziesii. The sequence continues at coordinate 271,209 of LPNX010293010.1, read as the reverse complement.
CATACCTAAGCAGACTTAAAAACTTGCTGTTCAAATCCTTCATAGTCATTGAACCTAATTTAAGCTCATAAAATTCTTTTTCTCTCTCTTCATAGTACTGCTCATATAGAAATTTATTTTTAAAGTTCTTCTTGAAGGTAATCCAATTTACATTCTTCTCTCTCATTCCCTTCACTCTCTTCAAGTCTTGCCACCAAATATCAGCCTTCCCTGAGAGATTGCAGATAGCCATTCTAGCCTTTAATTGGTTAGAATAGTTATAAATCTGGAAGTACTTCTTCATCCCAGATAACTAGGATTCTGCTTCCTCCCCCTTCTCACTTTCTCCATTGAATGTTGGTGGTTTAATCTTTTTAAACTCCCCAGAAATTTCCTCATAGGGTTTATATTTTCTCTTTTTAGTATAATGGTTGTCCTCACTACTATTACTATTGGAATGATAATTACGTTAATCACCAAATACCTTTGAAGATGAACTGATTTCATTTTTAATCTGTTTAATCTTTTTATATTTATGTTGGTGACTTATATCTTCTAAATCAGCTCTTTTACCCCTTCTCTCATTTTGAAATATTTTTGTTAGGATCTGATTTAGCTCCTCCTGAGCTCTCAAAGTCCTTTAATTCTCTCGTTTAACAGATTCCATTTCAGATTTTAAGTCTTTTACTGTTTGTAAAAGTTATGAGGAATTAGTGGTTAGGTCTTCTTGTATAGGGTCTCTTTGTAAGTTTTCTTGTTTAGTAAATAGAGATTCCTCTTCTGCATATTCCTCCAGTCTTTCCATACATGTTGTTAAACTTTAGAAACAATTTCATTGTTGAATAACATTAAAAGGAAATAACATCAGCAAAAATAATTTAAATTCACTGTTTCATAAAAGCAAGTTGGGCTTCATCAAGGCCTAGTGTTTGAACCTTGTGCTCTGATACCACATGTCATAACCCCACATTTTAACAAAAATTAATTTTTTTTGAAGTAACATAAATTGTTTATAGTCGCAATGTGATAACTGCTAGCAGCTAGCGGAAAAATGAAACAGTTAACAAAAGTAATGATTAACTTTAAACACATATAAATTAATACTGTTTTAATTTTGATAAGTGATGTAACTAACCTGCATTCAGAAGTTTCTAGTTGTACTCATGATTCGATTTTGTCAAGTAGGGAGAAGTTATGTTAATTGGGGCTTACTTAGAAATTGCTAACTCAACTGGACTTTTGGATCTTACAAGTTTATCAGGTAAATTTCGAACAAGTAGGAGTTTATTAAAGCGTTAAATCCAGATATACTTCTTTAGCACAAATAAACTGCTAGAGTAAAATTTTGCTTAATATAGTTCAAGGATACTATGAGGTAAAGTATCTTTTCCTTACTTGTTTTGCAAATATGACAGTATTTTAAATTCATGTCGTAGTGATCAATAACTTTGCCATACTAATTGTCTTTTATCATTTTGACTTCTACTTTAGATAAATATTCTTTCCACCTATAAGCTAAGTTATTTACCAGTTCTACATAGAGCTCATGATTTAGTATAACAACACTTTTACTGAAATAGGAGTTTACTGCTGTTGCTATTTCTAAAAATTACAACACTACTTATAAGAATGGAAATAAACCTAAGGCCTTTCAATAAAACAAGCTTACTATAGAACCTTTAGCTTTACTTTTAATTAAGCTTTAGTGGAAGAAACTTATCAGCTTATTATTGTATGATAGTTTATAAATGAGCTCTTGCACAATAGTCGTTAAGTTGTGATTTCCATTTTCTAAGTTTCTTCAAGACATCAGTAATGTGGAAAGATTACATTACCATATCATATATTAATAGTAATAAGTGGTACTATCTTTAATCCTGGATAGTCTTACTATCCTTCTTTTACTAAGTCTAATCTAACCTTGGTTTGATTCATTTAGAGTTTTGGTTCCTTATGGAGACCAAAAGATCACTAACTTCCAAGATGTTTAACTTACACCAAGGCACTAAAGACTATACATATAGATGTAAAATTTATTCCAGGGTGTAAATACTATTTATTTTTATATAGGGCCTTGTTGATTTATAAACTAAATACGTACCTATTAGTGTTTACATAAACTAATTCTAAACAGCATAGGCATGCATCATTATGGTTGGATAAATGGTCAATAGTAGTACTATTGACTCATGTTCAAAGGCTATACTATTGATCTCTTCATGAATGTTTTACTAAGAAAGATTACAAGGTCATCATAAAACAAGGATAACGATGCAATATAAGTTTAGTTCTTTACCATAGTTTGACTTTATGGCTCATCATTGAAATGATATATTTTTGACTTTGTAAATTACATTACCATTATAGTCATTATTTAAATTATGGACAGTAATTTTTTTTCCCAACCACGCAGTGTAAACGATATCATTTGACCCACTGTGGACTAAATAATTGGGTGGGCACGTGGAGCAGCCACCACCGTGTAATGGATGTTTTAAAATCTTACATCATAACCCTAACTTCCTCATTCTTCGTCGAGGGTTTACATTGTTTGGTTTTATTGCGGCCATGAGAGCTCGCTTGTTCTTTTTTTCCAGCTCCATCTTGTGTGTAAATAAGTGTTGCCACTCTAGTGTGAGGGTTGGGAGATACATAGCTCACATTTAGTTTCTTTCTTCATGCATTGCATTGATGTGAGGGTAGTTTTACTTTGTCAGTTGTTTTTGGTGTCGATTCTTTGCGTGGCCATTACCAAAGCTTTAATCCTGCTCCAATCGTTGGTGCAATATGCATTGTGAACCCCGCAGCCTCTGTCATAGATGAGCATGAGGGTTTGTTCTTCCAGTTGTTGTTCGTAGTGCTGGTTCAATTCCTCATCGACTTCAAATTCTTTCACCTTTAGGTAAATATTTTTCCATGCTAAAGTTATAAAAAATTTCAGTTACAGTTATGGTATTATAATACCCAATTTCTAATCAAGTTTTTTGTTCTTCGCTTGTAGGTTACAGTTTTCCTTTACACTTGGAAGAATCCTCTCCACGTTTGGATTGACTTCAAGACCAAACGGGTAAGCCCCGATTAAAATGTGGAAACTCCCTGCTTGTAATAGTTAGGGGAAAAGGGATTCAGTTGGAGAAGAAATATGACTTCAGTTCATGCATTGTTTAAATGCTTAGCTCAGTTGTTACTTAGTTTTTTGGTTATTAAAACCCTTTCCTGTAGCAGGGTAGCTCCAGCTTCGATGTCGTGACTTTTATTTTACTTTTCTTTACTTATAAACCAGTTTATAGCCTTATGGCTAAGTAATGCCATACTCTGTTTCTTAATATGTGGAGGTTCTCCTATCTTCATGGTTTTAATGGTTCTCTATTTCGAATACCCTGATAAATTATACATTGTCTTATAAAGGATATTATAGTAAATGAAGTTTTAAGAAGTTGATTGTTAGTTTTGTTTTCAAACGCTCGCCATGATGCTGGGTAAAATCAGCCTTGAGCTGGGTGAAGTAATTTGGTTATGTCTTTTAGCCCTACGGTAAGACAAAGGAAAACATTTGGTTTAAAAGGATTTTAACTTTGAGCTCTGTCTTGTTTATGCAATAGTTTTATAAACCTGTAAATTTTGGTTCTGTGTAATTAGAGTCTTTCCTTCTTCGGCTGTTAATAATGATAATTATTGTTTAATGTTCCTCTTGTAAATAAATAAAGTTAATGTGAAGACTGTACCTAGTCTAATGTATACTTATAGTCTTCTAGTTTTAATTTGTTTATTCTGTTTTAAATAATACTTTTATAAAAAGAATAAAAGAAGAACTAGGTTTTTGACCCTCAGGTCAGACTTACATAGTTTAGAGCTTATCTGGAAAATAATTATTCCTTAAATAGGTAAACTCTTAGCTTTATTCTATTTACTGTTTACATTTAAATTTACATTTTTTTACTGCTCTGTCACTTAGTAAAGATTCATAGTTATGTAAGGATTATAACATTAACTCTGTAACTTTAATTGTTCTTTATTAATATTGTTTGTAAACATAATCCTATTCTAGTATATTTTAAATAATAGTTTAAGATAAAATATTTAAGTGTGGTTAATACCTTGTTTGGAAACTGTATCTCCTATAATTTTTATTGCGTCAGTATATTTCTTTACTATAACTCTATTTGTAGTTCTACTGTTTCTTTCCCAACATTTTTACATAGGTATGCTCATTAAAACAGAAAACATAAATAACCAAAACATTGTTCTTTTTAATAATAAATTACACACTGAAATAAATTACTCTACTATCTACAGAATACAGAACCCTATCTATTATTTTCAGTCTCTTATAATTTTCTTTCAGCTACTTAAAATATTCTAACTGTGCTGGAGTACGGCCTGGTTTTCCAGGTGTGGAAAAACACAGTTTAGAAATTATTTCCATTCTAACACATTACTTTTCTAAATCAAATTCATTTCTTTAAAAATCTAAAAGACTACTAAATTCTAACATTTTACAAACTGAATCTTTAACATTCATATATCAGTCAAACTCAAATTTATTTATCTAACACAGTAAACAAAATAATGTAGAACCTGTTTAGGACAGACGACAACATTGTTAGGATGTTGTTCCTCCCTACCAAACTCCTGGAGAGCACTCAAACAATGCTTCCTCAGGACCCCCGAGCCTGTTCCTGCTCTTCTTGGCTAAGAACTGGCGGAGAATGCAAACAGTAGACTAGTTCAATATCTCAGCAAAACACTCTACTCTCAGCAGTATGATCTTTATCTTAAAGGCTGCAACTAGATCAAACAGCAGTTATCCCCTCAAACACTTTCCATATTTCCCTTCCATTGAATTTCTCTGAAGTACATTCATTCACCCTGAATGATCACCTCTCTGGAATGAGCAGCCTCAGCTCTCTTGAATGTGAATTTTTATAAAGATTTCCTAGGTCTTTTGGGTCAGTTTTCATTAATTAAGCCACCTGCTCTGATTCCACTTTCTTGGGGAATCAAGACCCCAAATGTAGGGAGGTTTCCACCTACAACAGTTGGAAGTGGTTTGAGGATGTTGCCACATGTCAGTTTGCTCTCCACCCAGTATCCTCCACCAATTTGACTAGTAAACACTCTTTTAACAGCTTTGCTAAGCTGTTGTCTTCTCCTTTATTTATTTATAAATAAAATATTCAGAATTACATTAAATATCCTTGACTCTGCTGAGTCATCAATTACAACTTAGCATAAAATTTAACATACTATCCTCAAATAATATCAAATAATATCAATTAGTGTTGCAAAATTTAACATGTTATGTTTAAATTAAGAAAAGTATAGGGTTTCATGATTGTTCATGAGATATGAATATAAAGCATGCATGATTTTTTCATGAGATGTGAATATGACGATGCATAATTTATGAAGTATGAATGGGGTTATGTCAAAACATTGATTTAGTCAATGTAAATAACTGTGTGAACCATTGCCAGTATGTTGAAATTTTTTATGTGATTACATTTCTTGGTTATGTAAAGTGATTAATCATTTGAATAATTTCTCTTGTAGGGAAAAACATATGCCCTAACCTACAAGAAGAGAATGACATGGAGTCATTCATATGGTTAAACTTGAAAAAGATCAGATTGGGAGATTCCTATGTTTCTTAGGAAGAACTCACAATAGAATCCCTAATACTATTTTGAGAGAAGTAAAGAATCTTGAAGGTAATTCATTTATCCTAGTTATATTCATATATGTGTTAGAAATAAAGGAGAATGGCTCTCTATGATGGAGGACTAAAATCATGTTCTCACATCGTAGATGTTGAGAGGGAGAAGCTAGATTTGCTAGCTCCTGGAAAAACTAGTGTAACTGGTTAAATTAACCTCGTTCTATGTAGAAACCATGTATGGTACTCATACTCAAAAGGAATCTATATGTAAGAATTTTGAATTATTCTTAAGATTAGAGGTGTAACAGTCATTGGATAATAATTTTCTTATTTTGAAGAAAAAATTTCAGTAGAGTTCTTGAAAGGATTCAAGAACAATGGATTGTAAATCCATGACCACACACATAAAGATAAATATGATTCTTGTTCAGATTTGTAGGATCTCATAGATGTTAGATATATCTATACATGTCTCAGGATAATTTATATGCTTTACGATTAGTACAACAAAGCATGTGTTTTGTTACCTACTTGGTACAAGTGTATGTGGATTCAAACATGTGTTAGTTAGTGAAACTAAGTTTCATGGATATATGGATTCTGACTACTACAGTGATCGAGAAACATCACATCTAATATGTTGCTCAGATAGAGAATATTGTAAAGCAATAAAACCTTATAAAGTTCCTAGTTAGTTATATCTGAAACATGGTACATAAAGGAGTTGTGTAACTCATGTATATATCCACAGATGAGAAGAATCACCACCATATTTACTAAATCCTCCATCTAGAACAATATTGGTATAGTATAAAAACACTCCTCTAGTTGAAGAGGGAGTATTGATGTATCTTCACAGGCAACAATTAAAAGTCCACAAACTAGTTAATCATGGTACATGACTTAGGAATCCAAGGGATTGTGATTCCTTGTGGAGAGAATTCACATGAGCAAAGACATGGTCAAATACTTGGAGATTATTGGATACTCAAGAAGATTTATAGTCCAGACTGTTAGAGAACAATTAAACCTCTTGGAGAGGTTAGATAGTCATACAATTATCTATGTGGGGTACTGTGACATGAAATCACTATAAAAGTGATCAGTCCTTGAAGAACATCATTGCAAATGGAAAGCTCACTATGAAATTCTATAGATAGTAGAATATTCTTGAAGTCAACAAAGGTTTAATATTGAAAGAAAAATCCTTTCTTTCTGCGTGATATTACACATTTAATGTGTTGCATATGATGGATATGAAATCTATAGTTTCTAGTTTAGAAAAGCTGCATACTGGATCAGATCCAGATGATGCTACTTTGAATAAATAGTTGGTTGGTCTCTTAAAGTACCTAGCAAACCTGTTGTATTTTTATGCTTGTGTATAAGCATATGTTTTATTACCTTTGAGGTACATTAAAATAGGTTCTTTATTATATTTTATACATGGTAAACCTATTGTGCTACCCAAATATTGTTTTAGTTTGAGATAAGATATGTATATTGCAGTTAGTACTACATAATCCAAGTATTGCAACTATTGCTATGGAAGCAATGTGTATTTCAACTAGTACTAAGTAAAGTGTATAGCAGATTATACTATCTGCTTAGGAGTAGTGTAGATTGGGAAGCTACCTACAAGGGTGAAAGACTTGATCCTACATTTACTAGGTGTCAATAGTCAAGATTTATGAAAAACCCTATGTGTTATGATAGAACAGATTGAGATGAAGTTTTACTTCATTGAAGTCATGGTCCTATAAAGAAAATATTTTAGTACATAGATATTGATGAGAAAATTGAAAATGTGTGGACAAGCTACTGTCAGTGACGAAGTTGAGATACTTCCCAAGATAATCTTGGTATGGAAGGAAATTCCTGGTAAAGCAGAGAATGTCTCTCTCACTGAGAGGGAGTGTTGATTATACAACATCAGGAGTCATTCTCCAATACTTGTGTGGTATCAAGTCACAACATTGTGTTGTATCAAGTCCTAAGTATCCTCATATGATTGAGGTGGTGATGTATTGTAGAGCTTGTGAGTAATATCAAGACTGGTCCTGTGTTGTATCAAGACTATTGACCTATGTTGTTTCAAGTATAGAATTGTGTTCTATCAAGTCAATGATTCTCATAGACGATACTATATGAGAATGGATCTCCAATTATCGAGATGATCTTGTGTTGTATCAAGATTGTGGACCTCCATTTGTTAGGTGATATACTATGTGATATATTTATAGTCATGGTCACTGAGTGCTATAAGTCTCCTTTATTGAGTATCTGTAAGTCTCCTATAAGCCCCCAAAATACTTGCCAAACTTGAATGACACAATCCCTTCTTCTTTCTTCTTCCTAGCTAACTCTATATTTTCAATAATTATCATGTCATGTAGCTCTTTATCCTTTACACATGAAACATATCATCTCCATGAATGAGATGGGATATAGTGGAAGAATTGAAACGCTCATGCTAATCTCAATTTCACAACCACATTTAGGTGTTACGATCTCCAAGGGAAATTCGGTTTGTTTCTTCAATGTCATAACTATTCTATCTAATCCATTAACAACTTGTTTTCTCAATTAGCTTGATATTTTAATCTCTTATAAAGTTCATTTCTTTACAAATATACATATGCATCATATATTTTTAACATCATGGACATGCCTTCATCTTGCTCTTGGATATATCCTTTTGAAAGTACACATTTTTCACTAAAATAATTTGTATGATAGCCTCTATTTATTTCTTGTCATAGAGAATAATTTCACACTTTTTGTTGGTTCGTTTAATCTATATCAAGCACTGAATGATCTCAAATTCATTGTTGGGGCGCGTACCCTAAGGATTATTAGTTTTGGTAACTTCACGGCTGTTGGAAAGCGGAGTTATGGGTCAAAATAGTCTTAGGGGTGTCAGGGTAAGTCAAAACCCCCTTTTTGTAATAAACTCGTGGTTTAAATCCAGGGTTTAGGGTTTTTGGGTGCCCATGGTTTGAAGCCATGGCTTTGTAATAAGCGCGATGTATAAATAGGTATTTTTGTAATAAGAAAGAGTTAGGTTTTATGATGTAAGAAAGATTAAGAAGAAGCTAAGGTTGATATTATAAGGAAAGGTTAAGTCCCAGCTGTGTGCATGGACGACCTCTACAGCTGTGTGCACAGAGGGATTTTGTAAAGAAGGTTGAGGAAAGACCTGCAGCTGTGTGCGCAGGGGTCTGCTGCTGTGTGTGCGGCTTTTTAAGGATTGAAGGGATCTGCAGCTGAGTGTGCAGATCAAACTGTGGTTTTGTAGCAAGTTGAATAGAACACAGTTTGTGGACGTAGCCCCTACACTGGGGGTGAACCACGTTATATCTGGTGTTGTGGTTTCTTGTGTTGTTTCTATTTCTGTTGTCTTTTATGCATTAATAACTGTATACATCTGATAAGTTAGATCGCTGTTAATATTTAGCTTCGCTGTGAATTCCCTGTAGTGGGTTGAGCAAGTCACGACTGTTTATTTATTTGCGAAGTTGTATGTGAATGAATGGTAAGCTTTATAAGTATTGATTAATAAGATTATTAAAGGCTACGGTACAGTAATCCCCCTCTCTGCTTGCAGAAACCTGATTCTGCGGCACCCCATAGTTGTTTCGGGTGAGACTGCAACCTGCGTGCAGGTTGTTGCCGAAAGGGCCAACACTGTGGGTCTTTTGTTGGTGCGACACTAAAGGATTAACCCGGGTCTGCCCTATTGCCCAACAAATTGGTTCCGTTGCCGGTTGAAATCAGTACCTACTCAAGAGGGGTTTACATTGTACCTCAGGGGCTATGTTCTGGAGGCCATCTGCGAAGGAAATCGGGGATTGGTTTGTTGCAACTTGCCTGAAATTCGCACAGCAAGAGAATACGAATCCGTGTCGAAGCGCAAGTGATTTTTTACAAAGGTACGTTTTTTGTGATGCTTATGAAATTTTCTTTGGTAGTTTCCACATAGAGTTGCACCGGTGGTTGTCTAGGTTAACAAAGAGGAGGATGAACTTTCAAGCTCGACGGATTCCTGTGTGGACCCCTGCAAGGGTTAATCTTGTGAAACACGTGAACAACGAGGTATCCCGCGCTGTCGATTTCTGGACAACACGAACGTTGGAAGCCTTCGTGACGAAGTTTGCCATTGACACAAGCACTTCTTTCAGCGAAGCTGAACGACAGTTTTTCAAAGGCCCCCGTGGTAAGTTTTTAAATTCCTTAAGCTTGAAGATTAAAATACTATTGGTCGAAAAGGGTATATTATTATTTGAATCCGACTGTTAGTTTAGCAGTACTAACCTATGTTTGCAAGTGAGAATATTTTCGATGTGCAAAGTGGGTTGCCGCGAAGTGAGCAAAGGTACAAAAGAGATTTTGAGTCTTACTCCTCAGGATAGACCACTGCACTTCCCCCCGTAAACCCTCCACAGCCAGACCCTGAAGAAAACCCTTCGGTAGGAAACCCTCCCGTCACCCCCCAGCGTCGCTTTGTTACCCCTAAAGTTCGGTCGCAGTGTGACAGGCAACCAAGTCCAAGTATTTCGGCCACAGGTCCATCTGCCCCCGTAAAACCCCCCCCCCATCAACGTCCTGTCCCCCTCCCAACCCTCCCAGAACCACCATGGCCCACCTAGCTGATGACATTAAGCTGCCCATCTTCAAAGGAACGGGATTAGAAGATCCAGAGCAGTTCTGGTTTTTATGTGAGGCCGTCTGGCATGCAAAGAGTATTACCAACCTGGATGTGAGAACCACGCAGCTCATTACTTCCTTTCGTGACCGGGATTTGACCTGGTTCATGAAATTCTCCAGTAATCAGCACCCCACTTTGGATGAAATCAAGGCCGCCATCATTAAGGAATTTAAGAAACCAAAATCAGAATCCCAGAGCATCATTGAACTCAAAGAGATTCAACAGCGGTGCGGTGAATCTGTGTGGGAAATTGACCAAAGATTCAAAGTTCTATTAGACCGAGTCAGCTTCACCATTAGTCCTACGCAGCACAAGGAATGGTTTATCGCAACATTATTGCTGCATATCAGAACTCCGCTCATGCAATAGAAGGTTGCTGACCAGCAAGAGGCTCTGGAAATCGCAATGAAGCTTGAGACCGCTCCTGTAGGAGATGATTCTGGTATTGCTCAAATCCAAGTGCAGCTGGCAGCGATGGCCCTAGAGCTTCGTGACATGAAGAAAGATAAAACCAGTTGAGAGGAGGTCTGGTGTATGCAATGTCTTTCCGAGGCTCATGATAGGGACCAGTGCCCTGTGGTCAGAACATACCTAAATACGGGCACACCCAACCAATTCAATGCCAGTGTTCTATATTGTGAGATTTGCCGAACCTCTGGCCAGCATCACCCTGAGCACTGCCATCTTCTTCAGAGATATGTCCAAGTTCCCAAAAACCCCTACTGCCAGTTCTGTAAGTCCGTAGGGCATAATGAAGAGGAGTGTCGTAGCTACGACCTTATGCGAGAGCGCACCTCTGATGCCTACTGAGTCCATAATGAAGCCCAGAATAATGATGGCTATGGTTACTGCGGCGGCGCCTCCGGAAGAGGTGCTTTTGGCGGTCGCGGCCGTGGGGGCATGACCGAAAGAGGTAGAGGCCAGGTTGTGTGTTACAATTGTAACCAAGTTGGTCACTTGGCTTGCAACTGTCGGAACCCCACTACGACCTGTCGATATTGCCACGCAGTGGACCACGTGATTGAACAGTGCCCCCAGCTCCTCGCAAAGATTCAGGAAAACAACCGTGGCCCTACCCCAAATATTCAGTTGATTTTCGTTGAGCACATACCTGCCCCAGCCCTCAATGTGGTCACCCGGAGTGGAGCTACGACGCATACTCAAGACTCGCCAAAGAAACCTGCCGTGGTGTGCACACGTAAGGCCTCTGAGAAAGTCCCAGCCCTTGACCCTGTGAAGGACCAAGCACCAGTCCAGGAAGCCCAGTGCGATATTGTTGGCCTTGGTGCCGTAGAAGTACCTGCGTGGAAACCTCAGCAGGATTCGTAGCCACAAGAGGCCTCGACGGATAAAGTAAGTACACTATCCTCTTTCTTGCAGAGCTGTATGAAACTCTTGCGGAATCAGAACGCTCTAAAAGAGCTGCAAAAAGTTCTTGCTGTCATAGACCCTCAGAGAGGAATTGATCAGGAGAAAACTGTTAGTCGTGTCCGAAGAACGGGAAGGGAAATGAGATTGAACGTTTAGATAGGAGAATATGATATGACTGATGTCATTTTGGATCTTGGATCAAACGTTAATGTCCTACCCAAGCAGACCTGGGGACAAATGGGAAATCCTTCCCTGGTTTGGTCACCTATACAACTGCGACTAGCTAACCAGCAAAGGATTGTACCGCTAGGGAGACTTCTTAGTGTTCCAATTGACATCGATGGGGTCAGTACTCTAGCATATTTTGAAGTTATTGAGATCATTGATGACAGCAACCCTTATCCAGCCCTGTTGGGAATTGAGTGGGCCATGGCCAATGCTGCAATCATCAACCTTAAGAGGAGACAGATGACCTTCGAAGGAATTGGTCTGTGCGTTATTATACCCCTCAACCCATCCCAAGGAGAAAGATATACAGAACCACTCAGAGATGAAGGGGAGCAGGATACTCTAGACCACATATACAACATCACAGCCAAGGATGTAGATTATGTCGAGCTTGATGATGAAGGTGTAATGGATTGGCAATGTGATAGCTCCTGCATGTCTGATTTCGACGATGGTCTGGAGAACTGGAAAAATCGATTGTATGAGCCACATGGCCATAGATGCGCGCAGATCACTTAGTCTCTTAGATGCCTTAGTGCACAGCCTAGAGAGTTTCCTGCATATGTTGGGATGACAGACCCTGGAGAATTTATTGCACCTATAGCAGAACGAGTACCTCAGTCACAAAACTCCCAGAGTCTGGAAATAGCACTAGAAGCTACAGCAGCATGGGGGACCGATCCTACAAAGTCTCACCCCAGTCAGGGAACCTACCAGAAATTCCTGCGCCCCAGATTCATAAGCCAAGCTTAAGAGGTGCGAAGTAAGTTCAAGGGGCCGAATAGCCTTCAGGGACATTTGAGGCAGAACTATGCAGGAAGGGAAAACACACCTTGCAAGGAGTGGATGCATAAGTTCATGCATATCCTGGACCTTATAGCGAAAAATGGGCATATGGAGGTTGAGCTCCGCCACGGTACTGTAAGTAGGGATGATCTTGTTGATGGCTTTTTGATCCCATTTTCTATTAACAAAAGTCGTCCTGTTTTAGATATAGCTTTCCGATCAAACCACGACAAGGCAAATGATGATCACCCACGAATTGAATACCACACCAAGGGGCAGAGCCAAGACGCTAGTCCCTCAAACCTAATAGTCTTGTCGCAGACATTACTCGGTCGGGTCGAAGGGCACTATTGTGCTGAGGTTGCTTATTGCCCTGAAGCTTCAACCATGATTCTGCCGAGGCCCAAAAACATAGCGAGGCTCAAAATCTGACCGTTGGGAAGCAGCCAATTTGGCGGCGGCAGAATTTTAATTGCTTTAAATGACTGTACTAAGACCAGTACCGGCAATCGCGCTCCACATGGACAAGATTTTCGTCAGACTTGGTGCCTTCAATGCACTATCCTGCCTGATGTGATTGATGGCATGTATAAGAAGATGCCTAAGTTAGGGAGCATTACATCCTGCATTTATTCAAGAATTCTGAGTGAACTCATGACCACCGAATGCGAGATTGATGATTTGGTCAGAGAATTCGAGCAAGAGGGTCTGATCACCTGCTCCAATCGACCGCTTGCCCTAGCTCACTGTGAAGACAATCCCCCAGCACCACCATGGCCGAAGCAGACATGGTTTGCCAGGAAAAAGTCTAGAACTGAAGTTCGCACCAAGCGCAACCAAGACCGGCAGCAGCAAATAGGGCAAACACCAGCAGCTCATCCTATGGAGCCCTCTGGTTCCACACAGGCCCCGGCCGGGGGAAGGGAGAATATTCCACCACCATGGCCACCATATCTACCACCTGTTCGGCCAGGTACCGCGTTACCCCATCGGACAAAGCAATTTACATTAGCCACACCCTCCCTACCACAGGGAGTGCAGTTGATAGGAAGTATGACAGGGAAGATTGATTGGCTTAAGTACAACGATCATGACACCAATGACCAGGGCAAGTTTCCACAGTTTGAACTAGAAAAATACTTGCACCGCGTCAAGTACCTGGATCATAGGGTCACATTACTGGAAGTGCAACCATGGGCTGCGGGCTTGGACAAAGCTGGCCTACTCAAGATACTTAACATTCCTCATTTTGGTCGTGGCATACATGTGACTGTAATGGCCAAGCAGTTACTAGCGCTGGTGCATGATGGCTATTTATGGATAGGGGACCAGGAAATTCCTATTGACGCCGCCCTCATCCATAGGATCATAGGTTTACCCATGGCAGGACCTGATCCGGGAACTGAATTTCCGTCCAAACATGACGATACAAAGCTCGCGCAAACCATGAAAGAGCGGTTTGGCCTGACAAAAGGGAAACGGGGGTATGACACTTTCACGATTCATGAGCAGCCCATTCGATTTGCAGCTGAACTCTTAGCCTGCAAACTCATACGGAAATGCAGGCCAACTGAAGTACCTGCTCCGGTTATCCGGATTGCTATGAACTGTGCAGAGGGGTATACTTATAATTGGGCCAAATATCTTGCGAAGGAGTTTCTGGAGGATGCCCGCGATGTGCAAGAAAAAGGTAGACCTTTTCATTATTCCTGGATTTTAATCCTTATTGCATTAGTTGGGTGGAAAGAACCCACTGAAGCCCAGTTTGTAGAATTAAACCCCGGCATGCCAGGGGCAACGAGGTATTCCTCCCTATGGATATCCTCAGATAAGGAAGCTCAGCAGATGACGAACACTGTGTTCATCTTCTATGCTATGAGTATTCACTATGAGATTGTGCGAACACCTCGACTTACCAACGAAGTGTTCTCTCAATACGAGGGCATCACACACTTTAGTGCCGATATGCATCATGTTTTCATTCAAGCTCGTGTAGATCCACAGAGGCAATGCTTCAAATTACCATATGTAGTCACCGAACCAGATATCAGGCGGATAGTTCAGCACTGGCCGGCCGAATGGCTGAAGGATTTAGGAAAAAAACCATCTATTCCGGTTCCCCCAGCTACCAATATTAGCGCAGGTACTAGTCAGGCGCAGCAGCAAAGCCCATTGGAGGATAGCGAAGACCTAAGTGATTCGCAGAGGGATGACGATGGCCAGGGTGGAGACGGTGGACAGGCTGAACAGGATGAGGAGTCGGTGAAGACCATATCAGATCCTAACCCACCAACGAAGCGCAAGTCACCTGAAGTAGCCGAGGTAACCAAGCCGCAGTCCCGCAAAAAGGAAAAAGCGTCGAAGGGCAAAGATATTGAGGAAGAAGCCACTGTCACGCTGGATGCACTGGAGCAAGCTCTAGAACAGTCTATGACAGCGCTTACTAAAAAATGGTCAGAGTTTGCGGAACTGCATCTTGCCGGGCTCTCAAGTATTGCAAACAGGGTATCGGAGCTAAAAGAGCTAGCAGCAAAATCAGCGCACAGTACTGCGACAAGTAGCACTACAGCACCCACGCAGCAGGATATTAGGCACTGGCCACCCAGAGATCACCAAGGGCAGGTATCAAGTGCAACTCTGATACAGCCTGACACAGCTTCCCGACCCCAGACGGATATAACCGCGGGGCTTGATTATACAAAGATGTCTATGTCAGAGTTGCACCTCTGCCAGCTTGCAATTACAAAGGAGATCCATGCCCGAACCCAATTGTCCCAAATCCAATTGGAAGACACCATCAAACAAAACAAAACCTTTGCAACACGTCTAGAAGAAATCGCACAACAGAAGAAAGAGGATGAACATACAACAACTACGTTGATGCGAGCATTGGACGAGGCATGTCGGAGTCTTTCTGACTCTGACATACAAGGAGCAGAGGAACCAGAGCAGAGAATTGCTAAGCTGAGAGACTATGCCCAGCAGTCCTGCAGCGAGGTTGAAAGGATGAAGATAGAACACCAGCACCAGATTGCAGAACTTCAATTGCGCATTCCTCCTGAGACTCCACCAGAGGTCAGAGAACAACACCAGCAGGACATCAAGGCTTCAGCAGCAAAAATATCAGATAATGTGGCCAGCGTCGCAAAACTAATGGAAGACAGCATAGAAGCATGGGTGAACCTACAGGACCATCCAGATGTAGGTAAGGTCCAGGAAACCATCAAGTTGCGCCAGGATGAATTAGATGCAGTTAGAATAGAAATCAAGACGCTGCCACCTATGCAGAAGATGGCTAAAGTGAAGCGCAGCAAGGAACTTCAGCAGGAAATCGAGTCCTGCAGGACGAAGGTAACGCTGCTAGAGAATGCGCTACAGCCCCTGGTTGATGAAGCGTTAGAATTGAGCAATACTGTGGAAAGACAGCTCAAACTTTTGAAGACTTATGACACCTTTGCGCAGGAAAGGGCTGACACAGACTCATCTTCAGTATTACAGGAATTGGTGGAAAAGGAGAAAGCCGCTGATGATATACTACACAATCTCACCAGTCGCTTCCAGATCCTCGCGCAGAAGATTCTCCCACCAGAGTCCTCGCAGAGTGTCCCGGGACGGGCCACTAGTGAGTCTTAGGGGCCTGTTGGGGCGCGTACCCTAAGGATTATTAGTTTTGGTAACTTTGCGGCTGTTGGAAAGCGGAGTTATGGGTCAAAATAGTCTTAGGGGTGTCAGGGTAAGTCAAAACCCCCTTTTTGTAATAAACCCGTGGTTTAAATCTAGGGTTTAGGGTTTTTGGGTGCCCACATGGTTTGAAGCCATGGCTTTGTAATAAGCGCGATGTATAAATAGGTATTTTTGTAATAAGAAAGTGTTAGGTTTTATGATGTAAGAAAGATTAAGAAGAAGCTAAGGTTGATATTGTAAGGAAAGGTTAAGTCCCAGCTGTGTGCGTGGATGACCTCTGCAGCTGTGTGCGCAGAGGGATTTTGTAAAGAAGGTTGAGGAAAGACCTGCAGCTGTGTGCGCAGGGGCCTGCTGCTGTGTGCGTGGCTTTTTAAGGATTGAAGGGATCTACAGCTGAGTGCGGAGATCAAACTGTGGTTTTGTAGCAAGTTGAATAGAACACAGTTTGTGGACGTAGCCCCTACACTGGGGGTGAACCACGTTATATCTGGTGTTGTGGTTTCTTGTGCTGTTTCTATTTCTGTTGTCTTTTATGCATTAATAACTGTATACATCTGATAAGTTAGATCACTGTTAATATTTAGCTTCGCTGTGAATTCCCTGTAGTGGGTTGAGCAAGTCACGACTGTTTATTTATCTGCGAAGTTGTATGTGAATGAATGGTAAGCTTTATAAGTATTGATTAATAAGATTATTAAAGGCTACAGTATAGTAATCCCCCTCTCTGCTTGCAGAAACCTGATTCTGCGGCACCCCATAGTTGTTTCGGGTGAGACTGCAACCTGCGTGCAGGTTGTTGCCGAAAGGGCCAACACTGTGGGTCTTTTGTTGGTGCGACACTAAAGGATTAACCCGGGTATGCCCTATTGCCCAACATTCATTTTCATTTGATTGGATATAAATTCAAGAATATTAATTTTGCGCCTTCAGAAGCCAACCTAACATCCCTCCACTTCTCAACGATAATTTATACTTTGCTAAGAATTTGTTGGAGTTCATTTCTCCCCTAACACTATATTGTGGTTGCTTCCACTATATACATCATCATTATCTCTTTCTGACCATTTTTTCATTTAATTCAAATATCATCTTCTCTTTTAGAAGACATTATAAACAAAATGTGTTCTCATTATCAAGTATATCCATTTGTGTGTGGGCCTAGAGAGTTTGTTTAGAAAATCTTCCATTTTTTTTTCTTTGAACTCTTTTTTCATTCTCAGAATTATGTTCCTAGGTGGAAAACATTGAAAAATACTTGGTCATTATATTTTTCATCCTTTTCCCTACCTCTTCATCTCTTCCACCTCATTTTTATCCCTAGGTATCTTTCTAGCATTATAATAATTTTCTCTAATTCCCATAATTGTGTTGCACCCTTCTTGTCTATTATGAGACTTTGAGATTTACAAATAAACAATCTGAATAGTTAAGTAGCTAAATGTCTATCCTTTATTGGGATACTTTATAATTATGATCCATTCATACAACCATATTTTTTCCATCCCTAAAATTGAATAGGAATGAATACCTCATATTCATGTATGGGGAATAATTCACTAGCCATTAATTCATTTTTCTTTAGGATTAACTTTCCAACCTCCTCCTTTTTTATATTGTCCATCACCATTGCTTGGATCTAGCTAGGTTTCTAGTAAATCATTTTTGTCCTATGTATTTATTCAGAAAACAATTCCCTGCTCACCCAGTATTCAAAAACTCTAACCATTCAACCAAATTTACTCCATGAAACATTTTCTTTATTTCAATGTTGTAGACAACCAAAGTTGTTCCCACCCATAGAAAATAATACTTCACTTGCTTTCCTACAGATCAAACAATGCCTAAGAAGAAAAATAAAATAAAAATAAGAAGTAAAAAAATAAAACATGCAGTATGGTTCATTCTAGATGGATTTGCAAAAAACCCTTTATAACTTAAATGATTCAAAATGAGAAATTTGAATTAATCCAAATTGATTTTAATTAAGGAAAATAGAATGGAAAACATAATATTTTGGCGAGGCACACAAAATTGTAGGAGGGTGAATAGGCCTAGGCCAAGTTATCTTGAGTTTTGAATAAGGTATTCTTGAAGGGGAATGCTCTTATCATGTGGATTTATCTTCAAGAAGGAATTCAACCAAATCCATATAACATTTGTCTTTTCCAATTCTTTGGAAATAATTATCATTCAATAAAGAGTCAATGAAGGATTAAATAAGCTTGATGTTGTCCCTCACTCCACCTTCTTTATTTCCCTATAGATAAGAAATGCTCATTGATAACTTGCTTGTTTTCACTCCTTTAAGAAAACATATCTTCTTTCCATTCCTATGCCAAAATACTCAGACTTTCCACAATCCCAAATAAGAAGAAAAACAACTATTTTCCTTTTAAAGAATATGCTCATGCTTACAAATGTCAACCAATATTGGGGATACATCTAAAAAAATCGATGATATGGGATGGAAAGACGAAATTGTTGAGTTATAATGTGAGCGAATAAATTGGATGTACCACATCATTTGAAAATAGTTGTAACACCCCCTCTGCAACTCCTATTATTTGGTAACAAAAAACATAAGGTAAATGTGAATGTGCAATTCTCCGGTGAGAAGCTCAAGATTGGTAAAGAACTGTAAGTAATGTTCATGTATTTTCTTTAAGTTGTAATTTTATTTGGTAGACTTAGGAGACTAAGGTCTTGACTCGACTGAATGAATTCATGCATGAATCCACTAGGGGGAGATGAAAATGGCTGAGAATCCATGAGTGGATGACACGTGTCATATTAGCACCTTGGGAACTGGAAGAAGAGTGAACATTGAATGTCCATTGGTTTGGATTAAATATTTTAAGTGTCGATGAGTCTTAAGTAGGTGGCGAAAGAGATAGTATTCACTAGAAAAGTGTTTAGTAATTTTCTATTACCGATTTACTTCACTATGAATATTTGCCTGATTATCATAATTATTCTAACCATGGCATCAAGTGCCAAAGAGTTGGCTATAGATATTTTAATTAAGCTACACTTTCTTATTTTAAGAGACTATATTATAGTCACTTTAATTAAAGATAAAGGGAAAGATTAATCCTTCTATATAATTTAGAATGGTTATTCTTGTATAATAACTATAGATATAAGAGAAAAAATAAATATAAAACATATTTAAAAGGAGAAAATGGTGCTAAAAAGAAAATATATACATAGGGAATATAAGCAAGTATTAGGATAAAAAAATCAAGTAATGAAGTCATTTAATTATGCAAAGATTATTGTTTATATTTATGAAGAAAAATTTAGTCAGAGCTCCACCCATTTCAAGGAGAAATTGTTTCCCTTAAACTAGTTTTCCACTTTTTTTTTCTAAAAAAGCGAATCAACTCCAGGTATGGTCTAACTGTCACCATAACTACCTGACTCGGTTGGAGAGGAAAAAGGAAGCGAAACTCTCTTGGAGGAGGACTATGTTCAGAGATATAGCTTAAATTTGTGTTAATGCATAAGGAGAGGCGGTGAAAGGGAGACTGGATCCCAGAGATGATGACTAGTTTAAACGATTTCGGTATTCTACATCGATATAAGCTAGGTTCTCTCTGTTTACAAGATTTGTAAATTATATTTATATTTGTTTAGAGTTAGTAAAAGAGATCGAGTTTAGAAGCCAATCAATCCGCAATCAATAATTACGTCGTTAGACGTTTTATCGTGAGGTGTGTTTTGAAAGGCACTGTAGCTTTTCGTCGTCAGTTGGTCCAATCTAAATCTGTCACGATGCCATTTTTTTTAATCCAATAATGTTTTTCCACTTGTTTGCAATCGATGGAAAAGGGACCACAATAAAGTTTTGTTCTGCACCTATTTGCGATGGACAAAGACAGAACCATTGCAATGGAGGGAGAAGGATCCGCATGGAAAGGATGGTTACCGAACCTCTTTAAACGGATATCTACTTGCTGGACAGATAAAGGAACGACACGTTGTCTGTCTGTCAGAGTACTCTGACATCTTTGGAAATGTCAGAGTCCTAAAGTCCATTAATTTCCTGTCTTCAACAATGACTGTCTCAATTTGAAAATTGGGCAATGTAATGAATGGTGTGGGAGCACCTTGATGCCCATTAGGCTGGATGAAATTTAGTCTGAGTTGAAAATTTCATGGCGGCTGGGTCGGTAATACCCATATGCGTCGGCCAAGGAAGGTAAGTGTCTTAATTCTGTTTTGTATAATGTACTTTAAAATTTGTACATGGAATGGGTCTGGGGTTGAATAATAATGGAAAATGACATTGTTGATGGTCACTAGTTTGAATCCCTTGCTTGGAATTTATCTTTCTCTAGCGTGTAGAGCTTGTCACTGCAACTTCTCAAGAACTAGTTTCTCCTTTCCGCAGATCGTCACCAATTCGAATCCCCTGCCCGACATCTATCTCTAGCTTGTCACTGCTACCGTCGAGCACTAGGATCCATGACTTCTACGACCCGTATTGTTTTTTATCTCTTTTGTGTTGGTGAGAAGTGAGAAAACACATGTTTCCTACTTCGGCCTCTGCAAATACAAGTGACCATCGCCATTTCTTGCATGTTCATCATTTTCTGCCATGGGACCATCTTGCTCAAGTAAGACCCACTGGGCCTTTTGTAGTATGGTTTTTTATTATTTTATATTCGTTTAAGTTGGGCCTCCTAACGAAATGTAGGAAGTAGCAGCAGAACCAAAAATTCAGAAATATTGAAATGTTGAGATAATGGCCAATAAAGCATGAGTTTCGATCAGAAGACAAACCCTGTTGGGATGCCTTGACATTTGCAATATTTCCCCCATGATATTGGAACTTTGCGTTCCAGTTTTAGAAGCCACCAGTGCAAAGGTGACTGAACTATCCATGGATGGCGATAAATGGTTTAACTTGCTTTTCTCCCACTTTTTGGTTCCAAAGTGTTCATAATTGTTTATTTAAAATTTTGGTGGCTATTACATGGAGAATGCAAATGGTAGATGTGGTATCAGAAGTCTAGAGGTTTATGTGAATATATCTTTCTGATTTTATGATCAGAAGAAGCTACAAAAAAAATGGGCATTGTGACTGTGATCTTAGACTTCATTTACTGGACTATTAAGTACCGTCAATATCTGCATGTTTGGATGTGTTAATTTTGGATATATAATGTAGCACAATCTACATGGATTGATTTAGACTTTGTTTCTTATTTTTCTGTATAGATTCTATTGGAATGGGTGTTTTGACTATGATCTAATACTAAAATATCATGCCCACTATATTTTTGTAGAAAAGAAAGGGATGCACATTACTCCCATCAAAACATCAAAACATAGGATAATTTCAATCATGTTGATAACTGAAATTTCATGTGTATAACAGCAATCGACAGGACGACCCTTGGAAAATTCTCAGAACCAAACATTGGACACTTAAATATGCCTAAAGATAGTCACAACAGATATTGCAGGTCTGATTTTCCGTCAGTCTGTAGCCAGAGCTTAAAATAGTTATTAGTGCTCTAATTTTCTGACTTAAGACACCGTGATGGTTGAGAGTTGGTCCACAAAGAAGGAAGGAGAATCGACTCTTGATGGTAGCTTTCACTCATGTCTTATACCCTCTCCTTAAGGAGAGAGCGTTCAGCTTTTTGAAGGTGCCTTGTTGATGTTTGCTTCCTAGTTGGAGTTAGTGTTCATTTTAGAGGAGATCTACATATTGTTACTCCTATTGTTGTTCTCTAGATATTAGGTTATGTTTCATAAAGCATCATATAATAATGTTTCTTATTAATTATCTGTATGGATTTGATAATAATCTATGTTGTTCTCTAGATATTAGGTTATGTTTCATAAAGCATCATATAATAATGTTTCTTATTAATTATCTGTATGGCTTTGATAATAATCTATAAAATATATTTAGCTGTCATCCAAGCCATTATATTACATTTACTCAATTAATGTAATAGCTTACAAGGAAGGAAACCTATTCTTAATGCCACCTGCGCAGGGTCGAGACCCCAAATCAAGAGCTAAAGACATCCAATCGTTCTCTTGCCAACCCTTCTTCTCGAAAGCTTTGATAATAATCTATAAAATATATTTAGCTGTCATCCAAGCCATTATATTACATTTACTCAATTAATGTAATAGCTTACAAGGAAAAAAACCGATTCCTTAATGCCACCTGTGCGGGGTCGAGAGCCCAAATCAAGAGCTAAAGTTATCCAGTCGTTCTCTTGCCAACCCTTATTCTCTAAAGCTAGGAGGTATCCTCCAATGCTCTGACATACCTAAATTTTGTACTTTGTATCGTCTAAGTAATGTTAAACTTGAACTCTTTTTTATCTTGATGTGGTCTCTGTGTTACTATGTATGGAGTTACCATTATTTCGGATATATCTATGCTATGTTAGATGTTGAATGGTTAGATGTCTTTGTTATGTTTTACATGGGTTTTACACATTTATTCTAGTAGTTTAATGACCTTTGAATATTGTCTTTCCTCCGTGCAATTGTAAAAAACAGTTTTAGGTGCAATATCGGGGTTTTAAAATAGACTAAACATCTTGTTAAAGGTAGAGGAAGAAAGAGAGGAGAGGATTTAATACCATGAGTGATAGCCACGCGATTATGATCCTTGATGAGACACCGGATAACCATGTTCCCACTTAAATGAGAAGACCTAGCTCGACAAATCGAACACGTAGTTTCCTCTCCTCTTAGTCTTTGATTATTTTCTCGCATAGAGTAAACTTTTATTAGCCACATGAATCCCTTGTATTACCACGCGAAGAGCTTCTCACATCATTTTCCTAAAGAGTTATTTTTAGGCCGTTACCCTAGGATACATAAATTCCTTATGAATTAATGTTTAGTGAAACATTTATTGTTCCCACTTGGATGAGAAGACCTAGCTCGACAAATCGAACACGTATTTTCCTCTCCTCTTAGTCTTTGATTATTTTCCCACATAGAGTAAACTTTTATTAGCCACATGAATCCCTTGTATTACCATGCGAAGAGCTTCTCACATCATTTTCTTAAAGAGTTATTTTTTAGGGTGTTACCCTAGGATACATAAGTTCCTTATGAATTAATGTTTAGTGAAACATTTAGTAAAATATTGGTTTAACCAATCAACATGTAATGGAGTTTGAGACATGTGACCTTTTCCTCCTAGGGACCAAGCCCCTGAACCCAAAGGTCATAATCCCAAGTTTTCCTTTATAGTAAAGTTATTATCAAACCATAGTATTTTATTCAATGCATATAAGGACTTGGAAAGAGCTGAGTTCCCTCTTCTTAAAAATGATTCACATTTGAAGCGATATTTTAGTTGACCCACATACTACCTTGCTTTAATGGTAGTTGTCGAGTTGCTTTTATTTCCTTGCAATAGATAATAATTCCTTTAACTTGTTTCTTTTATAATTATAAAACGGGATGAAATACTTCATAACTTTATGTTGGAATACTTTATAACCTTTTTTTAAATAATATATTAGAGTACCCTATGATTTATGTTTCATGTTTTTGTTTTCTAAATTTTTTCCGCTCCTTACTAACATAAATTGGCATAAAGGAAAGATTATTACTTGATTATACTACTCCCTAGTTTACAATATGAACAAACTTCTTAGCATCTTTATTATGAACAAAGCAGAGCCATTGAAGAAACAATGCAACACAAATCACCAAATTCCATATATGAAAAATTGGTGTTGAGTCCACATTACTTCAAACTTATAATTTAGATAAAGATTGCATAAAGATTTCAACAATTCTAATTCTAACTAATTCAAATTTATAAAACATTCAATTCTTGTTAATTTAGATAAAGATTGCTTAAAGATTTCAACAAATTTAAGTCTAAAGAATTTTAATTTATAAAACTTTCAATTCTTATTAATTTAAAGTTTAAAAAATCATTATATATCTTAAAAAAAAAACTTAAAATAAAATTTCATTTAATTATTTACTTATTATAATTTTCAATTAATTAAATTAATCTTATCACTACTAGACAAAATTTTTAATATTTGCATTATTAAATTAATTTACAATTATAATATTTATAATAACAAATATTAATATTTTATTTTTATAGGAATGGTCTATTAAAAATTTATTTAATATTTCTATATAAATATTCTTCTCTACATAAATAAAAAAGCAATAATTTTTGTAAGTAGTTGATGCTATATTCCAAAGATTTTGAAATTTGTAAACCAATTGTTAAGCTAAATATTTATTATTAAAATTTACCAATTACAAAAGCTATATCAAGGATGGTTTTTAAACAATATTACATCTTTTATTTTATATTTTTATGTGTAGAAATTTTACAAAAGCATTGAAGTCTCTCTTAGTAAGTGATTAATGACATGCTCTACAGATTTTATAATTTTGTTAATCAAATGTTAAAGTATATCATATGGAATACATTATCAAACTTTAAAAAGTTATATATAATTTGAGTTTAATCAATTTCTCAATTTTTTAAATATAATATTTTGTAAAAGCAAAAATAACACAACTAAATTTTTAAATCACTATTTATAAACTTTTCAAAAAAAAGATATTTATTTTCATTTAGATACAACCAAA
The DNA here is from genome assembly GCA_001517045.1 of Pseudotsuga menziesii. NCBI lineage: Eukaryota > Viridiplantae > Streptophyta > Pinopsida > Pinales > Pinaceae > Pseudotsuga > Pseudotsuga menziesii. The sequence goes on along the minus strand of LPNX010293010.1, from coordinate 246,181 downwards.
AGATTGTGCTTATTAACAAAGATTGTTTGACCTTAACATGGATATAAATATTGTACTATACAATGGTTGTATAGAGAGTGTGGAGATTGTTGGAAAACAAAGTAAATAAGTTCAAAAATTTTATTTTAATTTATCTGATAGGTAGTCATTATTCTACATTTTTTGTATTTCATATAGTAATATATATAAAAGTAACCTCTTTGACATAAATGAAGCTAGAATATTTTCTAATTACATTGTTGCTAGCATTTGAATTTATAGTTTTACACTAAAACACAATGTTATGCTTATCTCCTCTTAGCATTATAGCTTGGAGGTATTTTTTAGGAACTACAATTCTAGATCATGGTGTTATTGTCCTTTCTTCATTAGTTATTTTGGATTTCATATCAATAACAAATTACCACTCAATTGGTTGGTAATTTGTCTATGTGGGTATTTCTTATAATCTCGATCTCATTTTGTAATTTCTTATAATCTCAATTTTGTTTTGTAATTTCTCAATCTTATTTTATCAAAATATATTATAAGACTAATAATACATTTACAGTCATTAAGTTTACATGTGGGTAGAAATTAGATTGAAAGACTTTTTTGGGTCTCATCATGAGTTGGTCCCATTCTACAACAATACAACTCTTATGTGACTCAGTACATGGCACATGTTTTGAATGCAAAATTTAAAGTGCCATGTTTACATGCTTGTAAAATTTCCATCCTATGGAATGTGATGCATACAATATATTGCCCAAACACTCCGCAAAGCATATGCCATTTGCTAGTGGGAGAATAAAGCTTCCCCTTAGTTTTTATTGAACAACATATTAACTAGAGACAATAACCTCTCAAATGTGATTTTTGGGACTTTATCATGAAATCAATTGCATCGGTGTCTACTAGTTTGGCTTAATAAATATCTCAATTATTTCATAAATTTTGTTGCAAAGATATTCAAACACGATTTGGTTTATCATGCTCCATTTTGAACGGTTAAACCAAGTGTATATGTGCATCCTTGTTTGGATTTAGAAATATCACAATTACTTTATAAATTTTGTTGCAAAGATATCTATCCAAACAACAACATTTAACTCAAAGTAATCAATTGGCTAGTCAATTATACTAGATCCTCACTTCTCACAAAATACTTTGAATCAATATCTACTTTTTAGGTCCCTCAAAAGAAAAATATCTTTGTTGATCATTATGTTAACTTGACATCAAAATTAGAAAAATGGCAACTATGGAAAAATGAGGGAGTGATTATTCTAAGCCACCTCCCATGATAAAGAATTTGAAATTAATGTTTGAAATGACAATCAACACAATGGACAAGTGGAAGCATAAGCCTAATCCCAAGGAAAATTTTGTTAAAGGCACCTTAACAACAAAGCCAAGATGCAATTCCTCAAACATGTATACATGGTACTTCTTTACGCCATGAACCTTCAGACTACTGTAAATAAACTTACAGTGGTAGGATGGTCTTGTTCATGTGGGACAACATGAATTAGACTCCACCATGTAGAATTGATGACTAATCAATTTGTATTTGATATGAGGACGGATACCATGTATCCTAGCCAATTCTTCTACAAATGTGTTGTTTCAATATTGTGTTGCTATATGTCAAGTTTCTTAGACGAGGACGGGTTTTAAGCATCATGAAATATACATTGAGGAGTTCTAGGAGTGTCACTGATCAGTGAAATAGCTAGTTCATTGTTCACTTGTTTTCTAGAAATGAGCAACCATTTAAAACTTGTTACATTTCTGAAGAGAGAGGAATCGCTTGTTCCCAATAATTTGTTAATCATGCTTGTTAAAATTGTTTTGGAAGCCATGGTTTTAGAAATTTTGAGTTTTGTTGAGAATTTTCTAAATTTAGAGCACATGAAGATCACGATAATATTCCCCTGAATGGAATTTTTTTACTGCATCTTGATATACTCTTCACAAGTATGTAGAAATTGCTTCATCTTCATTGGGAAAATAAGAGGCAAATCATTACAAAACATGGGAAGCATGTGCTAATTTCTTTCAAAATTGTTGGAAAAATATGCAACACAATCAAAAGTAGTGAATCAATTTGTTGATTTCTTGTTACCATTCCTTGATGATTAACAATTCATAAAGACTAAGCATTTCATTGAAATACTCTATCTTTATAAAGAGGTTTTGATATCTTTGGGTGACATAAGTTCTATGAAAATGCTAACTGTGTTCAGTTCATGGCTAACTTTGTCTACATTTAATATTTGAATGCATATTTTTGCTATCCTGGAAGGTGCCTGGAAGGACATTTTAAAGTTGACCTTCCTTGCCACACTGGTAGTTGATTTGTGATAGTACTTATTGTAAAAGGATAGCTCCACACCATTGGAAAACTTTAGTCCATGCGTTTTTTTGGGGTTTTTTCCCAAAACACCAATTAGATTTAGTTTCCCTTTTTCCGTGAATTCACCATCCAACAAAAACCTATCGATGTATTACTCCACCTTTTTGAGGCAATTGCTAGTTATTGTTGACATCATATGCGACGGCATTAAAACAGACATGCATGGTCTCTTTCAAGAACCGCTCCATAGTAATATTGTTTGAGTTAAAACAATTTTAACATTCCTTTTTGCGTTCAAAAAAATTGGACGACCTTCTTATGGGAGTCAAGTTCACAATTTGATAATTGACATTCATGTTAGGCATGATAGAGATGCTCTCTCTTCCTCTTTGGCCCAATATTTTTTCATCTTCTGATTTGCAACCGAAAGAGTGACTTCTTCATAGAAGTATTGAACCCTCTTAATTGTGGTCTATTCACAAGAGTAACCGGATTTGTTACAGAGAAACCTGGAAATGAAAACTTATAGTTGCTAAATAATTATATTATACAACCCCTACTTTAAATTTCATCCTTTTAAGTTATATGGATACTTTTTTTTCAGAGGAAAAAATACCAGTCTTTGTTATTCATGTGAATCAAAAGACATCATTTACATATCAGCATGATGACTGCCTAATCCCAGATCCATCACATGCAAGTAAAAATGACAATACATAACAGTAAAACCCAAAAAAAAGTCTGATCGTAGCAGACTTTTCTCATCATCCCTGATAAATCAGGTTAGATAATACTGAGTAATATCGAAGATGAACTTCAAACATACAAAGCAGAGAAATACATGCTGGTAGGAAGGACTCACTTAGAACAAAAAGTGATAATCAATCAACTGCTAATACCAAGCTGAATAAAAGAGATAATCAGCTACTCTAAAAGAGATTAAGATTGCCATGATTCACAATCAAACCATCCATAGTTTCTGAAAAAGAAACAAATCCCAGATCCAAATTCAGGCCTTGTTTAGAGAGTGCATCTGCCAGCGTGTTATGCTCACGATAAGTGTGTTTAAAGATCACCGGCGGGGCCTTTTGAAGCATAAGTCTTATGTCGCAACACCAATGCATCAGAGATGGGACATCAAGTGCAGAAATTCTGTTAAGCCAAGAGATTATAACCAAGGAATCCCCATAAATCAGCTGCATAGGAATACCCATCAAAAAACTGACTCTAAGAATTGCCCACAAAGCCATTAATACTTTCAATCCAAACTGACTTAACATGTAACAGAGCTTCGCTATTAAAAGCTGGAATCTTTAGTAATTAAATGCACAAATACACAAACTCAAGGACTTAATCAAATTTATATTTGTTGTCTCAGAAGTCGAATTCTCTAATAATATTTAAGAACGCATAGGTGTTTAAGAAAATGTAAGTGTAGTTTATTATTATGAGCTGAAGGTGATGTATTAACTTTAGAATCAATGATCCCATTAATTGGGAAAGCTAGCTGGAGGCGTGATGTTACAGATTTATTACAATAAGTGTTGAGATTACAAGAGGAGAAGCGACCTTGGAAATGGAAGCTTACTCCGCTTCTCTACTAGTTATTTATTATCCTTTTTTTAATTAATCCTTCTTCCTATTCAATGAAAAGGGGAAAAGGGTTGAGTTAAGTATTGTTAACACAAAAAATTGCTCAACTAGTTCTATATGACCTAAACTATATACAGACATATTTTTCCTATCATTTTTGCCTCATTTTTGACCTCCATAACTATGTTTTAACCTTATGCTCTCTCAAAAAAACTCAAAAAATATAAAAAATGGCCTAAAAAACCTCAAAAGGGCTTTAAAAACCCAAAAAAATGGCTTAAAACCCCTCAAAAGAGCTAAACACCAACACATGGGCTTAAAACCCCCCAAAATGGCTATAAACCCTAAATAAGGCTAAAATCCTAAATAGGGTTCCAAAACCCTAAAAGAGAAAAAATGACAAGAAAACACTATAAAATAGTGTGGAGGTCTCCATCAAAAGATTTACTTATTCCTTCCTACCATTATTATATTTCCATATGTACGTTGAGGAGCCATCATTCTCAAAATACTCACATGGCCAATCATTCCATTTCCCCAGCTCCTCCCATTTTTGTGTGTTGAGTGTTCCTCCATACTACCAAAACCTGTGGAGAGGCAGTATCATTCTGAGTTAGGGCACGGTGGCCCATTTTCAAGGAAATCGGAAGGTATAATTGTCTCATTGTTGTTTATTTAGTTTTATAGATTGTTTGTATTTGTTTACTTTTGTTACTAATAGTTTGTTTGCAGCTAGCCCTTCCATTGTGAACTCTACCCGTTCGTCACTTTGATGGAAGGGAGGTGCATTTGCATGTAGTCAGGGTGAAAACTTGGCTACAGTTTTGGCGACTCCACTGGTCGATCCCATAGGATCCCTTGTTTTGTAGGTATTTTTGTCATTTTTCTTCATAGTCATCCCTGATTGGACCCTCACGAGGCCAATCCGAGTCTATACAACACCAGTGCCTGACCCTGTCGGCCACTATTGGCTTCATTTTTTCATTTTTTCCAGTTTCGGCCTAAGTCCCATCTTTTGGGCCAAAACCCGTGACCCAGGTCATAACTTTTTGCTCGAAACCTATGACCCAGTCCCTACTTTTGGCCTGTTAAGTGAAAATTTCCTCCCAGGAGCCCAGTCGCTCCTATTTTTGCATTTTCAATGACCCAAACGTTGTTGTGGGGCCTGTTTCAGCGACCCGATCATGACTGTCCATCATACTAATCTCGACCTGTCTATTTTTTAGCCCATTTTGCTCTGTTTTGACTGTCTGAACGACCGAGTAATCGTTGGTTGATCTATCACGTGCAATCTCTATGTTTCTATGTTAATTTCTGCAAGTTATATTCTGTTTTTCATTATTAAAAAATTAGAAATTAACATTCTTATTTAGCCCCTCCTCCTCTACTCAGTCATCACCCTTCGAGGTCTTCTGAGATAAGACGAGGGGTTGAGTAAGCTTAGTAATAGGCATCCATCTTTGTTATTGTTCTTTTTAATTAAAAACAAGTGACCTTGGATTCTATGGGGAGTGGAAACTGTTGGAGGTTTCACGATGTTTGCGTCCTTCTTCTTGAGCACCAGGCATTTGGGTTGTGACTTGTAGATCTGCGGGTGGACTTGTTTCCACTTTGATGAGATCCCAACACTCCCTCTTGGATTTGAAGAATACAAAGGTAGGATAGTCACCTTACTGATTTGCATACATTACAGTATAGTTACCCATTATTACAGTTTGTCTTGCACTTTGTTTTACTTTTACTTTTCAACTTGCTTTGATATAAGCCCTTTGCTTGTGCCTTGTAATAAAACCACTGTTGTTTATTCATTACATAATTAAAAGTAAAAAGAAAAATCTCATACACAAAGTGCACATACTCACACCAAATAATTCAACAAAACTTTGTTCATGACCCCGAGCGAACCATAAAAGTAACCAACTTACTTAATAATCTTTCGGTTTGGGACATAAGTCTCAACTGCAACAACTGTGGGAAGTGCCTAGGATTTGCCCTAAAATTCAATGCGAGGAGTACCACAAGAACCCTAAAGTAGTTGGTCAACGAGAGGAATTTCTAAGTGAAATGGGCAACGACCCCTTCTGATTGACTAGATACACCATTGTGAGGAAAAATCCAAGTGCTATCTTCTGGCAATCTTGGTGGTCGAGTGACCACCTGTGAACCAATAGGAATCCATTTAAACCAGGGTCCAAAATTCATTATCGATTATTACCATAAGCCACCATCGATCCACCACATTCTTCTTGACGACTTAGGGGGAATCCTCCTCAGTTTGGGTCTTTAGATCATCACCGTCAAGGCCCTCCTCGACAACCTTCCTCACCTTCAAAAGGTCACACATCCTCTGATTCTGACTCAGATTCCTACCAATCCGAGACGAATCTTTTCACTGCACCATCTAGCCCCATGGCTGGCACAAATCCCGACCCCTTCTTCGAAGGGATGGTTGGTAGTGGACACATGTCCCTACCTCATGTCTTTACCAACATCCCTTCCCATGGTCCTGACCAGGGATGGAATTTGATGGGAAAAATGACCATCATGGGGCATTTTGACCATCAAATACGGTTAAAAATTTTAGTAAGAGGTTTTTTCCGAAGGGTAAATTTGACATTTAAACATATTTTTGAAGGGCAATAAAATTTTCAAAATGTCATTATATTACTACTATTTTTGAATGACAAAAAAATTATTAAAAATTCATTATAGATTACTACTAGTAAATTAGTAATATTAATACTTTTATCTTATTATTAAAATAAAATTATACTTTTCAAATTCTAATCATACTTTCCCTAAAAAAAAATACCAAGATAGTATTATCTCCATCATCCATTCCTTTTTATTTTGTAAGTTTCCTTGATTTTTTCTGAAAGCAAAAAATGCCATTTAACAATGATTTTTCTATATTTATTGATTTTTTTTACTATTGTAATTAGCATCTACACAGTGCAAATTTCAGTGCTCAATGCTTTACTAAATTATTTTAAGGTTGGAAGTTGGAAGTTGGAATGTGGAAGGCTGAAGCCCTTAGAGTCGGAGTCTTTGAGACAGAGTCTTGGAAAGCATTATCAAAGGTACTACTTGTAGAATTTTTTTGGTTTAGAATTAAAGATTTGTTTAAAATTTTACTATTTGAAAAAATGTTATAAAACATTTCCTTGTATTTATAGTGATTTCTACCATAATTTATGTAATGTATATAATTTTTAAATTGGAATAATATTGATTAATTTTCCAACTCTATTGAAATTGAATAGAAAATATATATATTGATTTTTTTATTGACTTATGCAAGTACTAAATCAATACTCCATGCATTCGATACTCCGTCATGGCTAGCAAGCCACCCACGGGCCACCATATTCCTCATGAATCCTGATTCAAACAATCGATCATGAGTGTCTGAGCATACAGACTGACAGTGGGAAATTTTTTCTCGGTGCAATCTTATGGAATGGAAGGCCATTATGGAATCCTCTGAATTAGATAATCAAACCAATGAATTTGTCGGGTTCCAGATGCAGTCAAAAGCGAAGAGGTCATGTCATGTTTCGTGCGGTTAATGTTTTGCTCAATCTGATCAGTAGGGATTCACATATTTACATAGGTCAATGCAAATATTTCTGTTCAACACAGACAAAATCAAATACAGAGACAAATCGTGAAGCCTGCAAGTGGACTGTGCATAACAAATTCACATAGATCAATTCTAATATTTCTGTCAACGAAGAGAAAATCAAATACGGAGCCGAATCATGCAGCCTGAATCATGAAGCTTGTAAGTGGACTTTGAATGCAGAAACTAATGTATTTTAAACTAACAGACCAAAAAGATTTGTATCCTCTGCAATAAAATTATATTTCAGTATGAGATAAACAAATTTACATTTTAATTTCACATTAGCAACAACTACATATGAAGAATTTAGAAAATATTTTATCTCTACTATAGTCACTAGCTTCTATTTTATAATATTAATTTTGCAAACAAAAACAATGACGTGATATTTATTTTCTTTTTTATATGCACATTTTCTTAAAATTAAAAAATATTTTTTATGTCTATTTATGCTTAATTATTTATTATTTTTGCATATTATAATGTGTATTTGTATTTATTCTCTTTAAGTTATATATTTATATAATATTAATTCATAACATAAATGGCATATAAAATAAATAGGAATTAAGTTAATGTACCATGATAGATATTAAAGATGACCATTTTTTATTTCAATATAAAAATGTCAAGAAATTCAATATTATTTTGAAAAAAAATTAACAAAAAACAATTATTGAAGGGTAAATTTTTTAGTAAGCCTTCACTGTTGAATGGTAAAATTTTAAACAAAACATTTCATGACGGGCAATATAAAATGCAAAAACGTTTAAAAAAATTGATGGGTAAAATAAAAAACAAATTTCAACACTCGTCCCAACACCACTGCACATGTCGTTGTAAGTACATCACCCATCAGTGGTGGCCTTACAATAGCCCCCACAATTCCAACTGTACCACCGTACATACCTACGGGCAGTGGCCCTTCCACAATTGTCTCGATTATCCCCGTTGTAGGAAGTCAGCCACAAGTGCCCCCAACCATGCGTGGACATCATGCTCCTACAAAATCCCGTGCCATTGTCGATCCCTCCCGAACCAACCTCGGGTATAACCTCCCATTCATGGCTCGCCTTAACTTGTTGGATTTTGCCAGGTTAATGAACGACCCAATCAGTCATCAACCCCATTGGCCTCCCATGTCAACCAAAATTCCTTCAGACATTCCAAAGTTTGAAGGAAAGGTGGGCAAGTGCCCCCAAAACCATATTATGTCGTTTAATCTATAGTGCTCATCAAATAGTATTGTAGACGACTCGATTCGACCAAGATTATTCCAACGCACACTCATCGGTGCTGCGCAAAAATGGTATATCGAATTACCCCAAGCCTCCTACCCTAATTTCACATTGTTGGCCTTCATGTTCGTTCAATACTTCCAAATCCCTATCAGATATGATGAGGGCGTGGAGATCTTGTTATCTTGTCGTCATAATACTGCCACTCACATCACCGACCAAATCCATGAATGGTGGCGAAGGCATAGCCTATGCAAAATACAGCTTGATGACAAGATTTTCCTCGATTAGTTCTTGAAGACCTTGCTACCACCCATAGTCAAGGATGTTGCCTCTGAACGTCCCCAATCTGAGGAAGAGGCCATCTTAAAGGCCCAATAGTTCGATTTAATATACGCTCAGTCTAGATACCTATACACCATCATACCAGACGCTCCCTGTGCTGACACCTCTCACTGCGATACATCGGGGCATCCCATGCTATGGATGGTGTCATTGGTTCTGTCTCCCAACACCCATAGGACTATGAGGCACCCCCTATGATGCCACCACACCCAAGAAACACCCCTAGTGTTGCACCACCAAACCAAGTACTCGATTACTCAAGGATGATGGCTCAGTCCAGAGCCACAAATTCCTATGTGTTGGTGAAATCCACCAACAAAGCCTCATCGACAGGGGTTCCCACTCTGTCGACACCCTACGATGCAATCTCTTTGAGCACTGGCCCAGACAAGTTTTACCTTGCCCAGCAATGTCTATGGAGCAGACGAGGTCTCACCCGAGGCGTTCAAGGGAGAGCTGTTGGAACCGAGTTTCCGGCAGTGGGGAGGGAGGATACAGGGATCTGATGGAAGGACACCATAACTGCCCAATCTAGTGCAAGCAGTTGACTTTACACTATTTCTTCAACTTGGAGAGAGTATTTATAACTTATGCAACCATCATATCATCACATAGTTATCACAATATCGTTGTATTATTCATGAAACATATCTACTCATCGCACAACAGACAGTAGCAGAAAACATATTGCATCAACATAGCAACAAAACAGATCACATTGATATAGCAGGAAGAGACTAGATCACATCTACATTATGTCATCATAACAGAACAGATCGCAACATCATTAAATATCAGATCACAACAGCAATAACAGACAAGATTGCAACAGCAATAATAGACAAGATTTGTGCCACAATCACCATATCATATTAATCTTGCGCAATGGAACCACATTACACAATTCTTCTCCAAAACTAGAGACTGCATACATCAGGAGAAACCCAGATTAATCGTAGGTACATAGGGAATTCTTCACAAAATCCGATCGTGCAAAATCTTATGTCTCGATTATCCTCTGATGCGATTCTCCTAGAATCAGTCGGTAGCTCTCATTATGATTCTTTTCTATTTGCAAAACTAGATCTATAAATAGGCTTGAGCCGTTACATTGAGGGTCCAATTCTAACTAACTTAAAAATCGCTAATGACCTATTACAACAAAACTTGATCAAATAACATATAAAATATTCAAAGTAGTTATTCTTCCACCCATCGCGCTAATCTAGCCTTGCGCGATACCACGTAAGGTTGCACAGATGCCGTGATACTGTGCAACTCACTTACCCAAAACCCCTGCCAACACTATGCATAACCCACGCCACACTAGGATGCTCATGCACCAACTTGGCCAACACAATCATATTCGGGACCTATGACCGGATTTGTAGCCCCTCTAGCTCCTTTGGCCTACTATGCGCCACCTATGCAGCCTGCTCTGGCTCCGACCCCATCTCTTCCTATTTCGATGGAACAGGTTTTTGCTTAGCAGAACCTTACCAACCAACCCGCCCCCAACTACCAATAAGGGTAGGGTAAGAGAAATAGAGGAAGAAACCAAGGTAGAAACCAACCATAAAGAGGCAGCCAACAACCTAATTCTCCTAATAACAATGATGCTAACCCGTTAGATAAAAACCCCCAACAGCCTAATCGACCAGGACGAAACACTCCCTTATGGACCAACCATCCGTGTAAACTATGCAATGTCTATAGTCACTACACTCATGAATGCCCTCATGTGGATTGTGTTAAACAGTTTCTACAAAATGAATCTCAACGCGACACCAATGTGGCAGCCCAAGCTCAGCCTAATCCAGCACCACCAGGTCCTCTGCTGATGGTGCTACAAAACCCATTACCACTCCAAGGATTGGTTGCAACCACACCTTTTCCCCCACTTGCCCCTGTCACGGCCCCACCTACTGAGACTAGTGTCCATCACTTGCTAGCAATGTCAACCGAGGAAGTGAACCCCCAAATAAGGCGCAATCAGTACGGATCCACCACTGAGACTACTGACCCATCAGTGGCATCAACTTATAATGCTTCCAACATCCCCCTTCACTTACCTACACCCCCCATTGATGGGATGTCCAGAGGTCCACGGTTTTCCATGCAGCGTATTTCCAATAACACGATTGCACGAGCTTCCTTAAATTATTTCATCGTTGATGACTTGGCCCAATCACCTGCAACCATGTTCACTCTTGAGGTGCTCAAAACCTGCCCGCCACATAGGAAAGCATTGTTATATGCACTAGGTGCGGTAGACCCCTATGATTCCAGATTGATGACATTCGATTTGGATCAAGGAGAACCCAGAATGCCATCCACGGTCTCCTTCCAAATGCAGGTCACAATCTGGAATTTGGTGGTCCATCGATGCATCATCGATGAAGGGGCATCTACCTGTGTTATGTCGACGTTTTTCTGGCAAAAGCTTGGGTCCCCCACCCTCCAACCATCCACTACTACCCTTAGCGCCTATGACGGTTGCTCCACCTAATCCTAGGGAATTCTTCCAAATGTTCTTATTTCATTAACCGTTAAAACGGTTTTGATTGACATAGAGGTTGTTAATGCCCAACTTGATTACAACCTCCTTCTCGGACATAGTTACATGTATGGCATGAGAGTTGTGGAATCCACTGTCTTTTGCCTTATGATGTTTCCTCACGATGGGAAGATTGTGACAGTTGATTAATTAACTTACCACAATCCGTAGTGGCCGGCTTCACCAGACCATGTCATCCTGATCGTTAATACTACCATCGACAGTGTAGCCATCCCTTCCTTATCCACAGTAAGCCAGGGATTGTTTTATGACACACCTATGATGACCACTTTCCTGACCTTACCACCTCCATCTAGGACAACTAAAATAGTGGATTTGTGTACTATCACATCTAGTACCATTCCGACCATATCGCAACCTCGGTTGCAACCTCAACCTTAGTCAAAAGGGAACTATTGGGATTCATTCTTGATTCACGGGATTCCCTTCCTCTTTCTCATTGTTGTTTCATTGAGTACGCTAGGACACCTTTGATCTCAGGTATTCACACACCATTTTGGATCAGGAACGAACACATCTTCGATCTATACTTCCAGTAGTCCTTTCCTGTTGTCGACCGTGGAAGATCTAGCTGATCAATATCGACACCACTTTCGCTATGACAGAGAGATATCTGAAACTACCACTGGTTTCACCCCATTTCTCTTAGTCTATGGTGTGGAATTGGTTCTTCCCATTAAAGGCCAGATTCCGTCACCACTCCTTATCGACGAAATTCTACCTGATGCTTCACCATTAGAAGAACCCCTACTTATGCTGAAACATACAAATGAGGACCATCGTGCTACTCTCCAAATGATTGAAGTAGCTAACACTCAGTCGAAGTCCCATTTTGACTCCTGAGCCCACCCTCGCAACTTTAGTGAGGGTGATTTGGTCCTCATATATGACCAATCCCATGATAAGTTAGGGAAAGGGAAGTTTGACTCCATGTGATATGGCCCATATGCCATCTATCAATGTCTTGAAAAGGGGGCATATCTCTTTGTTGACTCTGACGGTCGCCTCTTGAAGAATCCTCGCAATGGGCTCTACCTAAATAAGTTATATGCTTAACCTCACTTAGCATGCCTACTCAAGAAGCTCTAGGATAGTTTTTCTTTCTTGTTTTGCATCGTTTTTACCACAAGTCGATGACCTGCTCCAGTAGTTTCTCCATGTTTATTCGCAGTGAGTCCATTGTATAAATCTGTCACATCATTTGCACATGAGCAGGTGGATCTAACATATCCATCCTGCCCCTGCGCCGCTGGTAGCCCATTGGAGGGTGGGGTCCCACATATGCACATGCACAGAGTATGTCGCATGTATGATCTAGCTACAACCATGCTAGCATACCTTTAGGTCCCTAGACCTGTATCAAAGGATGAGGCATCTCCAGGATCTCCCCGGTTGTCCATGCTCACATATGGATCATCCTCTATAAGTATAGGAAGCAGCCACCACTGTGCAAAAAGCTCCCAGGTAACGAGATGACCTGTACTAGATTGAATCCCTCCCTAATTTCCTTGAGGCATTTCTTGGGGTCACTTCTATTTGTGTGCCACCACATGAATCACACCTTGTACGTCGAGATAGCTCCATACCCATAGGCCTCCATTCAGTCTAATTTTTCCCTGTGCACCATTGCACCAGGGGCAACATCACTAGTTGCTAGTCAGAGTCATCCAAAGTCCATTCAAGATGTCGTTTGTACCACCTGGTTCAGTTTTTCGTCCTCTATCTTGTGATGAGATCCTTGTCTCTGGCTCTCACTATGATCTTCTAGACCGTTTCTAGGAAGTCACTCGACTTGTGTGCCATCACACGAGTCTCCCTTTATATGTATTGGCATGTTCACGATCCATCTGCTCCATCCATACTGCACAATTTTCCATCTTTTGACCACCATCCCTCATCCTGTAAGGAGGCACCATTAGTGTTCTGCATTTATGTCCATCAGCCATATATCGAACACTTCCCCCTTGCTTGATTTACCATTATGAAGTTTCTGTTAAGCTCTTTTCTGACTCCTAAATGAATGAAAATATCGTCAAGCACACTTGCTTCCTTTCACGCTCATTAAAGTATTTGAAAGGGCGTCTATGTAGCCTCTTTTATCCTTTTTCAGGCTATGAAGACTATCAAGAAAAATACCACTCTGGCACATTCAAGCCATAAACGTTTCCCTTTGCTTCCTTTTATGCTTTATCGGGAATTGGGACCGCACTTTATGACAAATATCACCATGGGTTGTCTTTAAGCTCTTTTCCAGCCTTCTCATCAAGAAAACATCACCGAGCAAACTTAGTTTCGTTCATGCTCATAAAATTATTTGAATGACCGTTTAGTTAGTACAGGTTTAACCTTTTTTAGCTTGATTGGACTACCAACGGTAAAGAAGTCTCCTATCACCCAAAAAGGGTGGGTGAGCTCTCGTATGTACAATTTTATCCTTTTTCGGGAACAGGAGAATATCAATGGAAAAGAGACCCCACTAGAGTCTTTTTCCTATTTTCAGACTCTAAAAATGAAAACACGATCGAGCATTTACTTTCTCGGGCTCGCTAAAAATCCACGAAATTGTGTCATAACGGTGTCTTTAGGCACCAACCCATATATTACAGTTTGGAAGCATCCCCCCATTGGGTCGCCTTTGTTCAAAGTATTCTGCAATGAGTATTCCTTGGATCCCATGGATTTGAAATTCCAAGTTACCTCCCTCATAGTATTTCTCATCTGTAGTCACAGTCCTGGTACAACAACTATGATCCATCTCCCATGAGTCTGTTTCATTTGCTTCCAGGTCAACCCTGCTGTCATACTCTGAACAAAGGAATTTTGAGTCCCTCGTACTGCCCTTGCCCCTATTCCCCCATTCAGTGTGTCAGTCCCCATATTGTCCCACATATTTGGTTACCCCCCTCGTGCTTCTGGTCAAGGAAACATTATTGCCTTGATTAGTCGCAGGTCTCCCTCTGTTAACGGCAACACATATATTCTAGAGGATAGACCCAGAGGTCCTTGTATCCTGGTTCCATTAATGACATTGATGAGTTCCTTGGACCACTTGAGAGGAGTCCTTAGTGCCTCTCGGGATGGTTGTGTCTCACATGCTCGACTTCAGCTACATCATCGCATCGTTGAGATTCATGCAGGGTATTGATCCATGTAGTATTTGGTTGAAGACCCCCGTTGTCACTTGACTCTAGCACATTAGTGAGTCTATCAAGGGACCCAGTCAAGTTCATGTACCTTGTGATTTTCAGGTTGTGTTGGAAACCATGTTTAGAAGCCCTCAAAGTAGTGCTTATGTATAGATTCATAATTGATACGGTATATTGTACCACAGATACTCTGACTCTCTGTCAGTGAGTCCCTATAGTTATGTAAGATTCCGTATCTAGCAGGTCATCAGTTATGAAGATATCGCATTCCATGAGAATGCCATGGGTCATATGTATCAATTCTTCAGATCAGTATTGTATTCAACCTCTCATTGAGGCCACCATTATGTAACAACAATTGTATATGATCGACTCCTGTATTTTGGAGCCTTGATCCCATTCTTTATTCTTTTGACATTGTTACGAGCATGGGTATGCCCGCCTCGTCCATATACATGTCACATATTATTTGTATCTCACCCATTGTTTGGAACCAACATTAATACAAAAACCAAAAGCCACCGTGTCTCGAACGAGGAAGTGCTGCTTCTTCACAGGTCTCTCCACTATCCCAATGATCCTATGATGTTCGTTGACCATACGATGAGCTCTTGCCCTCATACATCTGTTAATGCAAAAAATTACTCAACTAGCTCTACATGGCCTAAACCATATACAAACATATTTTTCCTATCCTTTTTCCCTAATTTTTGACCTCCACAACTATGTTTTAACCTTATGCTCTCTCAAAAAGCTCAAAAAATATACAAAAGGGCCTAAAAAACCTCGAAAGGGCTTTAAAAACCCCAAAAAGGGCTTAAAAACCCTCAAAAGAGCTAAACACCCACAAAGGGGATTAAAACCCCCAAAAGGGCCAAAAACCCTAAATAGGGCTTAAAACCCTAAATATGGTTCCAAAACCCTAAAAGAGAGAATGACAAGAAAAATCTATAAAATAGTATGGAGGTCTCCATCACAAGATTCACTTATTCCTTCCTGCCATTATTATATTTTGTGAGTACGTTGAGGAGCCATCATTCTCAAAATACTCACATGGCCAATCATTCCATTTCCCCAACTCCTCCCATTTTTGTGTGTTGAGTCTTCCTCCATACTACCAAAACTCGTGGAGAGGCGGTAGCATTCTAAGTTAGGACATAGTGGCCCACTTTCAAGGAAATTGAAAGGTATAATTGTCTCATTGTTGTTTATTTAGTTTTGTAGATTGTTTGTATTTGTTTACTTTTGTTACTAATAGTTTGTTTTCAGCTAGCCCTCCATTGTGAACTCTACCCTTTCATCCCTTTGATGGAAAGGAGGTGCATTTGCACGTAGCCAGGGTGAAAGCCCAACTACAAGTATTAGCATATTATATACATGGAGAATAAAGTTTAGAGTAAACTCTTATGATTTAAGTATTAGCATATTAAATACATGGAGATTAAAGTTTAGAGTTAAACCTTTTAAGAATTGAGTATTATTATACTAATATATTGGAAATTAAAGTTAATTATTTTAAGAAAAGGGTTTACATGATTATACTAACTATAATGGGGATAAGAGATAAGTTAAATCTTCAAGTACCTTTAACTAATTCTTATACTCTTAGTCTTTGTTCATATATCTTAACCTAAGTGGAAAGAGGGATTTCCATTGGTTATTTTATTCAAAACTATAGAACCTCTTGCTAAAGAGATTGCTACAAAGGTTCTCTTATTTATGAGTATAGAGATTATTATAAATATTAAAGTTAATTGTTATGAATGTGATCTTCATTAAAGATTATAAAATTATAAAGTGTGTGTGAGTTATGGGTATAGAATATTTTAATTATTTTAAAATAGTCATAGTTAAGGATAAATATTATTACTCTATCTAGAATCTTATTGAAATATTTTGTGATGCTTTCTTTAGTGGATTCCTTCTAGCTAGGGGGTGGCAGTAGTGTTAAAAGACTAATGAACATTGTTGGCCTATGGTTCGGTGGAAATTCGAAGTCAAAATCCTAGTCACCATTTAATCTGTACCAGTTAAAGTACTTTTAAGTTATTGTATTATTAGTTAACAAGTTAGTAAATGTTTTATTCTTAATGCTTGAGATAAAGGGAAATTTTGCAAATAATAATCACTCCAGTTCAGTATAGTAAATAGTTGGACTAAAATTTCATAGATGTATCAAAATATACAAGGTTAGGGTAGTCTTCCCTCTTCTTTTAATGAATTATTATGGGTTTAGTTTGTCACGGTAATGAAATAATGGTGAATGATACAATACTCTCTTTGAAGTCATAGAATTATTCAACTTGACCTTATTAGTATTATGATATTATCTGAGCTAAGAGTTTTTCACTCTAATTTAGTTATGTGTTAGCATAATTATGGTAAACCAAGCTCCTAAGAGGTTTAGATGTGTTGGATGCAAGTTTGGTAATTGTAGGATTAATATTTATAGTCGCATGAGAGATGGGCTAATTGCATATATTGCAGAGCAGGCATTCTATTTGAATCAGGTATCAAATATTATATATTAAATTATGAATTGGATCCTTATCTTTCATCTACATGAGAATGTAAATGTGGTGATACGAGTAACATATTTAGTTTGATGTAGTAAAAAAATCACCCCATTTCCCTAAAATCGCCATGTGCAAATTGTGTATGTTACAATATCTAGGTAAGGAGGTTGGAAATTTCATTTAAGGAAAATACTCTTTAAGAAAGAAGAAAAAATAAACACTCAAGGGAGATTATAAGTCGATCCTTGAGTTATAAATATTTTATGACTTCTAAGGTGGGTGAAAACACTGCTATTCCATTACAATTGCCAATTTTTAGGACAGGTAAGCCTCTTGCATTATGGAATGAGCAATTTTTATCTTCTAGGCACTTTTCCAAACATAACAATTGAAAGAAATGTCCATATATTAGGAATAAACCCAAATCATTGAGTTATAAATTCTATTACAGTTTGAGGAGAGTGGTTCATTAAATTATACTGTTTAATGGCTTGGGAGGTGAGCAATTTGTCCTTTTGTGGGCATCTTACTAATAATAAAAATCAAATTAAAATGATAGCTTACTAGAAGATTCAATGAAATAGTTCAATAGGCCCGTCGTCACTAAAACATTGATTTTGATGTTTTTCTTAATCCAAGGTGAGTGATTTAGCTGATTGCAAGGTTGAGGATGCATACAACCATCTCAACACTTTACTTGTTGGAAGTCCTTTTGCAAATAAAATTCAAAGGTAAACCATCTTTATGCTTCATTTTAGGATGATTTGATGCCAAACGTAGTGTTGTTGGACTCAATTTTACTTGATATAAGCATGCCACTACTTACAAGGTGTTTTACATCATCAACAAGGCTCCTCATATAGATGATTATCGAGGAATCCAATGGGATACTCACTAACAAACCAATTCCCTATAATTAAAATTAGACCCTTAGCTTTTTAGCTTCATAAACACATAATCCCACATATGAGCTTGGAACTTCATTTCATTTGAAGAAGGGATTAGAGGACATAAATATATTTCCAATGCCTAGTTTGAGGACTTATTCCACTATCCCTTTGATACTTTTCATTAAACATGAAGTGAAAATTAACTCATTGCTAAAGTGTTTCTTTTAAAAAAATGTTTTTATACTAATAGGGATCATAATCAAATTTTGTTGGTTCCATTGTGATCAGTAGCCCCAAAAACCTTATTCTATATTATTTTGTAGTTCCAATGCATCATTTGGCTACACTTTGAAATTACACACAAAAAGGATCAATGAGACAAAATATGATCCATTTAGGAAGTGTTTCTTTATTAGTTTTGTGATTGTATGCTAAAATGTCATCATTGTGATACAATGATTAATCTAAACCAATTCTTGTGGCTTAGTTCATTACAAATAATTAACATAGTTATGATCAATACCTATGTGGGCACTATTTGACATATATAGGCACACCACTAAGATATTAAACAACCTTCTTTGAAATTCAAAAAAATTATTGTTTGTGATGAGTAGAGGAAACCATAGTAATTATCAAAGATAAATAAAATGATTGTTGTTCTTATCATAATATTCTCAATTTATTCCTCTTTCTCATAATCCTTTCTATGTCAGCACCCTTAACCCATGAGGCTAGGTAGTGGGTACTTTCAGGAATTAATTTATATAATTTCCATGATTGTTTCCATCAACACCATTTGTATTAATTTATATAACAATCATTATTCTTTGCATACATTTACTACCATATATGAGGTTGACAAGAACCTCATAATACCATCTGCATTGTAACATCCCCATACCCTAAAATGCGGATAAATTAAGATTTTTACTTCAAGAAAACTTGTTCTCCTTTTGAAACACAAGCCATGGATGTGAACACACTCTTCAACATTCATTCTCAGGCTTAGAAACCACTATAGTAGTCGTTTCTCCCTTCACAGATCCCTTCTGCGACCAAAAACACCTTTTCCACACCAAATCTGTTATTTCCGCACTCCTCCCTCTGCATTCCCCTTTCCTCCTTTCCGCTGTGGAATCCAGAAACCGGGAGCACAAAGTGTGACTAAGATATTCACCTCATGTTTTGCCTTCCGCCCTTTCGCCTTCCTCCTTTGAAACTCGGAAGTCAGAAAAACATCTTTTCGACGGAATTGTCTAGTAGGCTTCTGCCTTCCACCCTTCCTCCCTTCTTCCTTACGCCTTCGAAACTCAAAATTTGGAAAAAAACCTTGTGACAGAATTACTCATCCATATTCCACCTTCTTCCCTTCCTCCTTCCGCCTTTGGAACTTGAAAGTCGGAAAACTACCTTTTGACGAAATTACTCATCCATATTCTGCCTTCTGCCTTCCACCTTTCAATGAGGAACTTGGGAATAAAAAAACTTAGCTTTCAACCTTAACCTTTTTTGCACTTCTGACTTCCACTTTCCGACCTCGATGGACTTCGGAAATCGAAAATTAACTTTGCCTTAAAAATTTTCTGCACTTCTCCACTTTCACCGTCTGCCTCCTGTAGGTGGATCCCGGGTGCAGAAAACCCATATTCTACCTTGTTCAACTGCTCTTTTATGATTTCTTCCTTCCTCCTTCCCCAGGTGGATTTCAAGGGGAAAAAACGCTAAGTCAGAAGCGTTCTGACTCTGTAACAGGTTTCTAGCCTCCATGAACTTAGGCAAAAATGCATAAAAAAATACCAGGCATATACAGAAGTAAAATGCAGGAAAACATAACAAAAGTAAACTTCTACTTAACTATCAATAAGCATTCAACAAGATCATAATAACTCATGATAAAATACATAGCATAAATAAGCATAACAAAAATACTTATCTTGATGATTAAGTTGTCTCATAACTAGCTATGTCACTGCAACGATCCACCCAACCATAGGCCAGTATGTTCATTAATCTCTCAACACCACTACCACCCTTGAGTTAGGCATGATTTACACAAGGAACTAGGGAACAATAGGCTTACACATAGCCAGAACTTATAACACACAGTCAAGGAAACATATGGGTTTCACAGGTTACATAGCCAATCCATCTCACAGTTGGGTTTATCAGACTGTCCAAGAAACAAGCCAAACATTGTTGGGTTTCATAGGCTACACAACCAAGCTAGCAAACGGTTGGGTTTCACAGACTGTACACAGTCAAGCCAACATCCACATTAAGGACCATCTAATCCAACATATGGGTTTCACAAGCTACTTAGCCAAGATATCTTTCATAGTTGGGTTTCACAGGCTATCCAGCCAAGGATTACACACATGGCCCAAATAAAAACAAGGCACAACCAAGCCAACTGCCACTTGGGTTTCACAGGATGCTCAGCTAAGCCAAGATCCAATTGGGTTTCATAGGATTCCCAGCCAAGCCAATATACAATTGGGTTTCATAGGCTGTCAGCCAAGCCAATCTCCCTTGGGTTTCACAGGAAGCTAAGGAAATGGACAGGAAGAATTCCTAAGCTAGTGAGCTCATCCGCAAAGCTAAGGACACCTTCATAAGATCTATCTGTCCTAAAATCCATGTTTTGTACATACCCAACACAAGGAAGTGTCCCCTTCTCTACTCCATAGTCCCTTGGGATACACCTTCCCTTCCAGTGCTCTTCAGAATGTGCAGAGCAGATTCACCAACCACTCTTATCTTATTGTGAGGTTCCACACTAGGTTTATCAAGCACATTCTATGTCTCTTCCACTCCTAAGTATTGCATACAGTTCAGATCCACACTAGGGTGCACAACACAACAAACCACAAGGAAAACACAAAAACACAGGATTCATTCTATAACATAGAGGAACAAGTTTGTAGACCACAATGTAGATGGACTGAACAAATCAAAACAATGAACCACACTAACCAACAACACTGGGGAAACCATAGAGGATCACACTCTCATAAAATTGAGAGATCTCCACTGCTCATTCACTCATCACAAATACACACAATGGAACCACTCTTCCTCAACTCAGGGTCGTGAACCACCAATAATAGTGAATGCACCCCGCTGATCAGAATGATAGAATCGTGAATGATAGAATGGTAGAATGGTCTAAATGATCAGAATGATCCAGAATAATAAAAAACCACGACGCTTAGGAACAACAAAACCTTTCCCCTCAACTAAGGAAAGGCAGACTGGAATGCATCACATGCTTCATTGCGTCAGAAGCAAGATCACGACTTCCCAGACTACAGGTTTTCTCATACAAGCAATCAGATTGCCATGCCCTACTTTTCCCAAGGCATTAATTGCGTCAACCAAATTCTAGAATAAATTGATGATTGAATGCAGGGGACAATAAGGTGGCTGAGGGTTCATGGGTTTCCCCATTGACATATGGTCTCACCCTATTGGCTCAGGAGTTTGACTAACTCCCCTCCCTGTTCCTTCTGAAATCATGCCCCTGTGTCTTTCACATTGCAGTCCCATAGCTAGTGGTGGTATTTTATTAATTGTATATTTACATGATATATCAAAATTCTATGTGCTTGACTTAGCACCAGAACCATAGGTATCAACCTTGATTACCTATCCACAAAACATCAATCAATGGCAGGGCCTTGGACTTGAGCTCCTTTCCATGATTCAAATACAATACATACATCATGTACAATCTTAATACCATGGGGTCAAAACCAGGGTGTTACATTCCCCTCTCCCTTATAACAGTACCGTCGTCAGTGATTTACAAAATTGAACAAAAATGCTACACTCGCACTACCTTTGCCACTCTGCAAAATTGAACAAAAATGGATGTGCCAATCAAATGGCATCCTCCATCTCCCAAGTAGCCTCCTTAGGACCATAATTCTCCCATTACACCTTTACTTGTCCTATGGCTTGATTCCAGAGCATGGTGATCTTCCTGTCGAGGATGCGCAATGGATCTATTTATAACTCTCCCTCGAGTTCGATCTGGATCACATCCCAATAAATCACATGGTTAGGGTCATGTACATATTTCTTAAGCAAAGAAACATGAAAAACATTATGAGCTCTAGTGCTAGCAGGCCATGCAAGTCTATATGCAACTAGCCCTGTTCTTTCAAGCACTTCAAATGACCCACAATATCTAGGTGACAACCTGGCACATTAACTTCCAAGATTCAAGGAACTCTTCCTTCCCCTTACTCTGAGGTAAACATGATCCCCAACACTAAACTATCTATGCACCCTATGCTTGTTTGCATAGCCTTTCTATCTGTCCTGGGTTGCTTTCAGATTCTTCCTGATCTTTGCAACCTCTTGCTCCATTTACTTGAGAAATTTTGGACCAAGCAAAATCCTTTTCACTGAATTATCCCAAGTCACAGGTGTCCTACACCTTCTTCCATACAAAGCTTCATATGGACTCATCCCAGAGGATGCTTGTTGTCCATTGTTATATGCAAATTCTACCAAGTGTAAATAATCCTCCCACTTGGCTAGTTTGTCCATTACATACATGCAAAGCATTCCTTCAAGCACCTGATTCACTCTCTCTATGTGACCTCCATTCTGAGGATGGTAAGTAGTGTTGAAGTTAAGCTTTGTACCCAAATATGTGAATAGACCCTTCCAAAAATTGGAAGTAAACTTGGGGTCCCTGTCAGAAACTATTTCCTTAGGAAATCCATGCAATCTAAAAATCTCCTTCATGAATATTTTTGCAATGGAATCATTCTTATATGTGGAATTAACCGGTATAAAATGTGCTTCATTTTTCAACTTGTCCACTACAACCATTATGAAATCATGTTGCCTCTAAGTCATTGGAAACCCTGTAATAAAATCCATGAAAATAACTTCCCATTTCCATTCTAGAACTGGAAAAGGCTGCAACAAACTTGTTGGGTGTTGATGCTCAACCTTCACCTACTGACATTTCATGCACCTTGAAATATATTCAGCCATGTCATTTTTTATTTCTATCCAAAAATATTGCTTTCTGGTTGTAGCAATTGTCTTCTGATATCCTGGGTGACCATAATATGGAGCTTGATGGATTTCATCCATAACAATTCTCCTCAAGTATGCTACATTCAGAATATAATTTTTTCTTATAGGTAAGAAGTCCATCTTCTTCCAAATTATATTCATCATACCTCTTCTCAAGACTTTGCTACTGCAATTTGTCTTTTACTGGTGCATACATTTAATCTTTAGCAACATGATTAACAATCTGCTGTCTCAAATCTGATTGGAAAATGCTAAGAGATTCCACATGCATTTCATGCACCTTCCTCCTGAGTGCATCAACCACTTTATTTTCCTTTCCTTTTATGTGTTTGATTTCAAAATCAAACTCACACAAAAACTCCAGCCATCTAGCTTTCCTAGCATTCAAAGTTCGTTGATCAAACAAACATTTCAGACCACAGTGGTCTGTCCTTAGCTCAATTTTTCTTCCCATTGAGTAATTCCTTCACATCTTGAGAGCATGGACTATGGCTGCAAGTTCTAAGTCATGAGTGGCATAGTTCTTCTCATGATCCTTCAGCTTCCTTGACTCATAACATACCACGTGGTTGTCTTGCATAATAACTCCTCCAAGTCCTTGAACACATGCATCAGTATACACCACAAAGTCTTTTTCTGGGTCTACAATTTTCAGAATGGGTGCACTTGTAAGAAGATTCTTTAGCTGTCGGAAGCTTTCCTCACACCTTGGTGTCCATTCAAATTTTATCCCCTTCTTTTTCAAAGAAGTGATGGGATGTGCAACCTTGGAGAATCCTTCAATGAACCTCTTGTAGTATCCTGTAAGTCCCATAAAAGATCTCACATCTGCCACATTTCTTGGGGTTGGCCAATTCATAATGGCTTCAATCTTCTTAAGGTCTATAGATATGCCCTCATCTGAGATAATGTGACCCAAATAATGAATCTTATCTTTATAGAAGTCAGATTTGCTCAAGTTTGCATACAATTTATGCTCCCTTAGCAAATGCAATGTCAATCTTCGATGTTCTTCATGTTCTTCCTCATTCTTAGAATAAATAAGAATGTCATCAAGGAAAACAAGAACAAACTTGTCCAAATACTTGATGAAAACACTATTCATATGACACATAAATGTAGCTGGTGCATTTGTGAGACCAAATGGTACCACTACAAACTCATAGTGTCCATACCTTGTTATGTAGGGTGTCTTATGTATATTTTCATCCTTGATTGTTACCTGATGGTAACCAGACCTTAAGTCAATCTTGGAAAATACCTTTCCTCCTCTCATTTAATCAAAGAGGTCATCAATTCTAGGCAAAGGGTATTTATTCTTCACAGTGGCTTTGTTCAGCTGTCTATAATCAATACACAACCTGAGTGTACCATCTTTCATTTTCACAAACATGATTGGTGCTCCCCAGAGAGACACACTCATCCTGATGTACTTCTTTTCCAACAACTCTTGTAGCTGCATCTTCAGCTCTAGCATTTATGGTGTGTTTATCCCATAGGGTGCCTTAGACACTGGTGTTGCTTAGGGAATAAGTTCAATTATGAAATCAATGTCCCTCTTTGGAGGAAGCCCTGGAATTTCATCAGAAAAAGCATCTCCGAATTCCGGCAAAGCATTAAAATCCTCCAACCTAGGATTTTCATTCTCTTTTGTCACCAACACTTAAGATGCATAAACTTTGCAACCTTTCCTACAACACTTCTTCAATTGCATTGCTGAAATATGCCTAATAGAAATCACCTTTGGAATACCTCTTACAACCCTTAAGTTGCCTCCTTCATATATGCACTCAAAAGTCTCATTGTAATAATCAAGCTTTACTTTGTGTGCTTCCAACCAATCCATTCTAATGAGGATATCATAGGAACCAAGTGGTAGAACATTCAGGTCTACACAAGTGACTAGCCCATTCATAACCAATGGACATTTTTCTACCACTTCACTAACCTTTCTTTTAGTCCCAGTGGCTAGCTGAACTAACCATTATTTGCTATGCATTAACTTATTAAAAGCACAAATCCAACAACTCTAGGAGTACTATAATTGTGAGTAGATCTGGGGTCAATTAAAACATAAATATATTGCTCAACAATCTTACCTGCAACTTCAACCACAGTTAACCAATGATATTCCTAACGGTCCTCTAGTGCTAGATAAATCCTAGGGACGGTCCTTACTACCTGACCCACAGTTTCTTCTTCTTGAATGTTGTAAGCTTGCCTCACATACCCATTCTCAAGTGGAAAATTCTTGCGCGTGTGGGGTCCTCCACATTTCCAACATTAGAGCTGTTCTCTGATCTCCTTTGGATCTCTTGGCCTGTCTACCATCACTCTAGTTGGTTGATTCATAGCTTGTGATGGTTGCCTCTGTTGATTTCTAAAGTGAAAAGGTTTGAAACCTTTCTTCCTTTGGTCATACTTTTCCTTCCTCTTGTCCTTCCAAACCTTATGGATACTAGGTTTTCTTTTGCTTTGCTCATAACAATACCTAGCTTTCCTAATAGCCTCTTCTAGAGTTCTAGGTTCATAAAACTCAATTCTATCTCTGTATGCTTGAGGCAGTCCACTCAGAAAATGTTGGATTTTCACTTTATCATTCTTGATGTATTTGGCATACCTCAAAAGTTCCAAGAACTTGTTTGCATACTCTTCCATGGTCAGCTACCCCAATTTCAGCTCATGGAATTCTTTGATCATGTCATCATAGTACATGTCAGAGAGGTATTTCTGCTTGAAATACTTCTTGAACTGTTTCCACACTATCTTTCTGTCATTGATATTCTTTACCTGCCTGAGGTGCTCCCACCATATAGATGCTCTATCATTCAGATTAAATATGGCTACCCTATCCTTCTATTTCCTGAGTAGTCTTGGAATTGGAAATATTTCTTCATCCCAAGAAACCAAGCTTTGGCTTCTTGATCAGTCTTTATCTCACCATTAAAGGTAGGAGGCCTTGCCTTTTTGAACTCGTCTTGTGAGCTGTTCCTGTATCACCTCTTTCTCTTTTCTCTGTAAGATGAAGAGCTCGAACCCCCAGTGGATCCTTCAAAGTCGGATGATCCACTAAAATATCGCTGTCTTCTTCTAGAACTGCTTTTACTACCTTTTGGATTTGTTGTCCGATGCTCAGAGTTTATCCTTCTTTGGATGTTTATTTATCTCTGTAGCACGGATGCATTCAACTAATGCTACTCTTCCTGATCTTTAATCAGGCTTCTCATGGTGGCTGCAATATTTGGGGGAGTATCTTGAAATATTCTCCCATTAGAATTTGTCTCATCATTTCCAACTTGGAATTTTTCTCCCATAGCATCTTCTTCGTGCTCATAGGAATTCTGAGCATCATACATGTCGTAGGTTCTCATGGCTGAGCAAAAAACCCACTTTTCTAATCTGCGCGATGACTCTACAAAATGTGTTATCAACATCATTTGTTAGCTGCATAGAAATTTCATAATTAAAACCATTGACTTACTTTCACCTGGCCTATCCAGGCCCAATGCTGCAACCTGTAGCTCTGATACCAATCTGTAACGTCCCCATACCCCAAAATGCGGATAAATTAAACTTTTTACTTCAAGAACCCATGTTCTCCTTTTGAAACACATGCCATGGATGTTAACACACTCTTCAACATTCATTATCAGGCTTAGAAACCACTGTAACAATCATTCCTCCCTTTATAGATCCCTTCTAGGATCGAAAGCACCTTTTCTGCACTAAATTTTGTCATTTCCGCACTCTACCCTCCGCACTCCCCTTTTCGCCTTTCCACTGCAGAATCTAGGAACTGGGAGCACAAAGTGTGATGGAGATATTCACCTCATGTTCTACCTTTCACCCTTCCTCCCTTCCTCCTTCAGAACTCAGAAGTCGTAAAAACATCTTTTCGAAGGAATCGTCTAGCGGGCTTCTGCCTTTTGCCCTTCCGCCCTTCTACCTTCCGCCTAAGGAACTTGGAAGTAGGAAGAAAACCTTGAGACATAATTAATCAGCCATATTCTGCCTTCCGCCTTCAGAACTCGGAAGTCAAAAAACTACCTTTTGACAAAATTACTGAACCATATTCCGTCATCCTCCTTTCACCCTTCCACCTTCTCCTTTTAATGTGGAACTCGGGAATTGGAAAACTTAGCTTTAGACCTTTACCTTTTCTGTACTTCTGAACTTCGCTTTCTGATCTTGGACTTTGGAAATTGGAAGTTAACTTTGCCTTAGAATTTTTTTGCACTTTTTCGCTTTCGCCCTCTTCCTCCTGCAGGCAGATCGTGAGGTGCGGAAAACCCACATTCTACCTTGTTCAACCGCTCTTTTCCAATTTCTGCCTTCTGCCTTCCCCAGGCGGATTTCAAGGGGCGTAAATGCTAAGTCATAAGCGTTCTCACTCTGTAACAGGTTTCCATCCTCCATGAACTTAGGAAAAAATGCATAAAAACATACAAGGCATATACAGAAGTAAAATCCAAGAAAACATAATAGAAGTAAACTTCTACTTAACTATCAATAAGCATTCAACAAGATCATAATAACTCATGAGAAAACATGTAGCATAAACAAAAATAATAGAGATACTTATCTTGATGATTAATTTTTCCCGCAACTAGCTATGTTGCTGCAATGTTCCACCCAAACATAGGTCACTGTGTTCATTAATATCTCAACACCACGACCACCCTTGAGCTAGGCATGATTTCCACGAGGAACTAGGGAACAACAAGCTTACACATAACCAAAACTTATAACACACAGTCAAGCCAACATATGGGTTTCACAGGCTACACAACCAAGCCATCTCACGGTTGGGCTTATTAGACTGTCCAAGAAACAAGCCAAACATTGTTGGGTTTCACAGGCTACACAACCAAGCCAACACAGAGTTGGGTTTCATAGACTGTGCACAGTCAAGCCAACATCCATATTAAGGACCAACCAAGCCAACAGATGGGTTTCACGGGCTACTCATCCAAGCCATATTTCATAGTTGGGTTTCACAGGCTGTCCAGCCAAGGATTACAGAGATGGCCCAAAGAAAAACAAGACACAGCCAAGCCAACTACTAGTTGGGTTTCACAGGCTACTCATTCAAGATCTAATTGGGTTTCACAGGCTGCCCAGCTAAGCCAATATACAGTTGGGTTTCACAGGGTATCATCCAAGCCAATCTCCCTTGGGTTTCACAGGAAGCTAAGGCAGTGCACATAAATAATTTCTAAGATAGTGAGCTCATCTGTAGAGCTAAGGACACTTTCAAAAGATCTATCTGGCCTGGCATCCATGTTTCCTACACACCCAACACAACGAAGTGTCCCCTTCTCTACTCCACAGTCCCTCCAGCTACACCTTCCCTTCCAGTGCTCTTCAGGATGTGTAGAGCACATTCACCAACCACTCTTATCTTATTGTGAGGATCCACACTAGGTTTATCAAGCACATTCTACGTTTCTTCCACTCCTAAGTCTTGCATATAGTTCAGATCCACACCAAGGTGCACAACACAACAAACCATAGGGAAAACACAACAACATAGGATTCACTATGTAACACAGATGAACAGGTTTGCAGACCACTGTGCAACACAATGTAGATGGACTGGACAACTCAAAACAATGAACCACACTAACCAATAGCACTGGGGAAACCACAGAAGATCACACTCTCATAAAATCGAGAGATATCCACTGCTTATTCACTTAGCAAAAACACACACAACGGAACCACTCTTTCATGACTTAGGGTCGTGAACCACCAACAATCATGAATGCACCCCCCCTAATCAGAATGATCGAATCATGAATGATAGAATGGTAGAATGGCTCGAATGATTAGAATGGTCCAGAATAATCAACAACCACGATGCTCAGGAACAACAAAAACTCCCCCTGCCCACAACTGAGGAAAGATAGATGGACACACATCACATGCTTCCTTACGTCAGAAGCAAGATCACGACTTCCCAGACTACAGACTGTAGACTTGCAGGCTTGCTCAGACAAGCAATCAGACTGCCATGCCCTGCTTTGCCCAAGGCATTAACTGCCTCAACCAACTTTTGGAAGAAACTGATGATTGAATGCAGGGGACAACAAGGTGGCTGAGGGTTCATGGGTTTTTGACATCTGGTCTCACCCTATTGGCTCAGGAGTTTGACTAACTCTCCTCTCTATTCCTTGTGAAATCATGCCCCCATCTCTTTCACGTTGCAGTCCTAGAGCTAGTTGGGGTATTTTATTAATTGTATATTTACATGATATATCACAATGCTTTGTGCTTGACTTAGCACCAAAACCATAGGTATCAACCTTGATCACCTATCCACAAAACATCAATTAATGGTAGGGTGTTGGCCTTGAGCACCTTGCCATGATTCAAATATTATACATATATCATGTACAATCTTAATACCATGGGGTCGAAACCGAGGTGTTACATGCATGGTGCTCATAAGTGTCATTTGTATACATGAAAATCTCTCCTTGTACATTGAACCATGCTAGTTCTTGTTCATCTTTGTGAATGAAAACACCTTCAAATGTTTGGCTTCCCTTTTTCCTTTGTTAGTATATTTCTATCATGTGCTTTGATTATGAGGACACCTACATACTTCATGTATCTTTGTGTATGCTTTGGTTTTCATGCACTAGAGTTGTGGTCATTACATCTTTGTTATTAATAAACATGACACGAATACCACTCATATATAAGTCATTTACAACTTTTCCATCATTAAGCAAGGAACACATTCAACCAAGCTATCTATATTTTTAAAATGGGTACTTTGCAAGGTCTTTTCGAAGTAGAAAAACTTTCAAGTCACCCACATCACCACATTCACATCATCAATTATTACTCCAAGCTTGAATTCAAATTATAAATCAAACCATGAGGTCATAAACATTTAAACACAATTCATGCAATAAAGTTAATTGGATGAAGCAATTAAAGAAATCCACGTTCTACTATGAATCTGTGTCCTAAGAATAACTTGTCCATTGTGCAAAACCATGTTGAGAAAAGGGCACATTGCCATCAAAAACATCATAACATGAACCAAGAAATTTCTATAATATCCTTGAAATTAAATGGATGTTTACAAGCATTACATCTATCCTTACACGAGATCAAAATGATTTCAAATGTCATTAAAACTAGACATGTTATCCAATTGAACTCAAGTAAATCTTAAACAATTGTTAAATCATAATCATTCACATAGTTAATATTCCACATAAGCATATTCAAATAATTTCGTAAACTTGGTAAGAATGCCCGTTAAGGTGAGATGCACCATCATTGTACCTTTTATGTACGTTGAAAAGTGAGTATGGATAACAAACATTTGTGCACGTAAAACACTACCAATCAAATATAATCATGCACATGGAATATCTTCGAGATTTATCAACCTTCACAACTAAATAGTCATTTCCTATAACAATAACCAAATAATCATTTACCACTGAGTTAAACGAGACCATTTTTATGAAAGAAGCAAGATCAACTAAGTAGTGCGTACTAACTTATCTACTCTTTTAATAAAAACAATTCCAAAATAGTTCGAAAATATGTTCAAAACATAAAGCAAATATCATCTCAATTGTTAATCAAAGAACTTAATGAAACATTGAGATCCACAACTTAGGAAACTTGTGGAGTTCTCAATAATCAAAGAGGTTATTGAAAGTGTCAATTAGTATTCAATATTAATATAAGTGAGTTCATGAGTAATGATGGTGAATCTTATTTTTTTAGAGTGCTCTGTGTACATCCACATTCGGTCACAGTTTCTTAATCTTTGTTATAACTCTAATATCCATGATCTTCTAACTTCTCAAAACTTGGGATCCTAGGGACACTTTTTTCTCAACTTTTCCATCATAGAAATCAAATTTTACAGAAATCTAAGTAATTCCTTTCTCTTTTCTTAAGGTCCGATAGACCAAAAGGTCTCAGTAGACGTTAATCATCATCATCAACAACAAAATTAAATCCTTTAAATCAAGACATTAAGATTCTAAAGATACCACTAAATAAGAATTAATAGCATTAATGGCCACTCATTAAAGCATCTTTGACATTCATGCACAATCACATATTCCTCCCATGCTTGAGCCTTAAGTATAATAAACAACTATCATCAAAGATTTTAAAAACATTGTGGTGGCCCAAGCTCCTAGGGCCTTGGATTAGTTGAGGTCTCATCAGGGATGGAATTTGACAGGTAAATGCCCGTCATGGGTCAATTTGCCCGTCAAATACAGCTAAGATTTTGGCAAGACCGTCAAAATCTGGCTTAGAATACATAAAACGTTCTAGATTTTGTTTGATACCGGCAATTTTGACGGGTGTCTGTCATTTGAAATTCCAACCCTGGGTCTCACCATGTGGTTATATTACATTATTTTAATTTTATGATTTTACATTATAACATGATATACATATATAAGTAAATTAAATTGGTTAATATTAGCTCACTTGGTTTGTGTTTGGTTTAGTTTCATCAAATTTTGTATTCAGATCTCATGGGAAAGAAGTAGAGATGAAAACCACTTAATAAATATACAATCATAAAAACAAAGTGATATTCCAATCAAATGGAAAATGGAAAGAAGTGAAGATGAGAATCACTTAATATTTATATACAACCATAAAAACAAAGTGATTTTTAAGTGCATGGACATAATTTATATAAGATTATATGAGCTATGAGAGAACCATAAAAACAAAGTGATTTTTAAGTGCATGGATATTATTTATATAAGATTATATGAGCTATGAGAGTGTTAGTTATATGAGATATGCAATTAGTTATATGAGATTATATGCAACATATATATGAAAGGTATGAGAGATTATATGCAACATATATATGAAAGGTATGAAGGATAGTGTGAGGTTTTTGTTGTTTGTAGATAGCGAGGGATAGTGTGAGATTTTTGTTGTTTGTGTCAATTATATCAACATGGAAAGATGACAATCACTTTGTTTGGAAAGATGAGAATCACTTTGTTTCAATTCGAATGGTCAAATCAGTAATGGTGCAATGTGCCAAGAGATCTAATTTGACATGAAATGTTGGAAATCACTTTTGTGTCAATTACCATTGTGAATCACTTTTGTGCAAAATGTCAACAGAATATTTGAAATTGCTTGGAAGAGATAAACTGTAAATCCATGGTTGTAGAGTATCACTAGAGTATAGTTTGGAGTTTCAAGATATAATGGGTATGTGCACTGACTAAATAGTTATCTAACTTTTCTCTAAATAAAACGCGGATGTAATTTACCTAACCATGAATTCATAACCTTAAGAGTATGTTGCGAGTATAGCTCGCTACAGCAGTACGATATTGACAACTTCTCAAATTTCATATGGAGTTTGGAAGAATAAACTGGTCATGGATTGCTCTGTACATATATTAGAATATATAGAGATCCAGAATATATGTTCCTTATAAGCTAACTGCATGTTACTGAGCCTCCCCTCCTTCAGTTATATCCCTGCTTTCCTGCCTTCTCTCTCTGTCTCATGTTAAGTGCAATTAAGCATCAATAACTTGATTCATCACGTATTTGTCATTGTTTTATGTCATTGCAGCTTGGCAAGCAAGCCAGCTCATTACTTTTATGATTTCCATGGTCGTATTGTAGCCTGCATGCATGAAGAAGGGTAATATGAGTTGGAATTTCTCCCAGAGTGATATAGAGATAACAATAATATATAATTTGTGGAGTAAACTATGGGAAAGAGTTATTCCTTATTATCAGAAATATGTGTCAATGTTGTGGATGGAGAAACCGCTGCAAAATCTACAGAGTCGGAGGCCGTCTGAGAACAAATACTTGACGAGACTGGGGGATAGCCTGCACGTATATTAACCATTGAAGGTGTAGCTGTAACGGCGTTCTGGTCTTGCAGGTTGCACCTATATCTCACAAGTTCGGCTCTAACGACACTGAGTTCTGATTGTAGAGACTGGATTTGGTGCTGAAGAGTGGATATTAGACCCATAGATCCATAGACTGGGTCTCTTAGTCTCGCATTTGCCTCGTAAACAAGACTGTTCGCTGTGTCTGATCGTTGGTTTTCTGGAACTTCCTACATATCAACCAGAGAAACCAGATATTCATCAATTCCAAAGATGTTCGTAAAAGTAATGTTGGAAGAAATCTAACTCTTCAACAAAAATAATAATGAAATAAGTAGGCCTCCTTTCCTTTGACATGAAATAAGTAAAATCTAACAAGCCATTTTTAATGTTACTAACACAGCATGAATTGAAGTTAACAAATAAAATAAAATAATATATGATACCATGAAAATAGTGCAAACATAATATGTGATACCATGAAAATGGTGCAAAAGTTTAAGTTTATATCTCAAATGCTCTCAAATATGAACGGGACAGAACAACTTATATGATGGGTTACAAATGATGTAAAATTCTATAGGAAAATGTTAGGACTTATTGGTTATAAATTTTGTTATTATTATTATTGAATAGTTTAACCAACAATTTGATATCTAAGTATTGGAATTTTGAATCTTTTAGGTTAGGTGTATTGTTTTATGTTAATGGGTTTAAGATGCCTTTTATGAATACTAGGAAGTTAAATTTTTTTGGATGTTAAGTTTACTAGGAAGCTAAGTTTTTTTTTGGAAAAAAATAGATTGCTACATCTTGCAATCGAAATCGTATTATCCCATCCAAGTGACCAGTTGCAAAGCATCCAACTAATTTCCACACGGAAACACTTCCTACTTGGTCTCCATTGTGAGAGAGGATACTAATTTTGATTGTGATAAAGGTGATGTACTACTAGATTTTGGTCTTCAATGTATCATGGTGCTTCTTAGAGGATTACATGTCTATAGTGATATGATTGAAGCTTGTAATGGTATACACGACATAAGCGACATGGCTTATTTATCCATCCAAGTTCCCTAAGTTGTCACTAAGACTAGTATTTCTTTCCTCAAGCACTTGAATTCAATTATGAAAAGCATTCTCTAGATGTTTATTTTTCTTATCTAATTAATATGTACCATAAAATGTATATGGAATTTCAACAAATACATATGATAGGAAGAACAAAAGTCTAGGCCCAAATGGCTAGAATATGGAATTTTTCTTGGGCTTTTTCAATTTATTAGGAGAATATTTACATAGGGTGGTGGAGGAAGTTAGGATCATGGGTAAAGTGTTAGGTTCCTGTAACTTGATTTTCATCTCTTCATAACAAAGGTAGACAAGCCTGCCTCCTTTGAGGATTTTAGGCCCATATCACTATGCAATTGCATTTACAAAATTATATCCAAAGTTTTGGCTATAAGGTTGAAAAACTTACTCTATGATATTATTTCTCCTGAACAATTTGGCTTCTTAGAAGGGAAGAAAATACATGAAGCCATAGAATCTGCATAGGAATGGTGCACTCCATAGAATAAAAACATTACCTACTATGTTTGTTAAATTATATCTATCTAAGGTCTATGCCATGACGTGTTGGCTCTATTTAAGGGTTTTTTTGATACATATTGGATTTAATCTAAATGTGGTCAACCGAATTATGGGCTACATAACCTATGTTTCTTTTTTTCCTTCTCATTAATGGCTCAACTTTTTTTTCATCCTAATAGGGGTTTAAGGCATGGCTACCCTTTGTGACCCTATTTGTTTTTGTAGGTGGTCAAGGGCCTAAGTATAGCCATTCAAGAGGCTAGGAGAACTAGAGAAATAAAAGGGATAAAGTTAGGGGTGATGAGTACCTTACTCATCTATTATTCAATATTGATGATGTTCCTCTTTATATTAATGGGTCTCTTGTTGAAGGTCAAAAGATTTAGGTACAATGAGATGAGTGAGGTGATACAACATGTTTTGAGGGGTATGTTTTCCTTTACAATTCTATATCTTGATGCAGGTTTGAAGTACTTTTCTCACTCTAGAGCCAAATTGTTATAAGAAACAAGATTGGTCTTTCCTGATAGGAAAAATTGAGAGGATAATTGGGTTTTGGTGTAATAAGTGAATTTCTAAGGGAGGGAGATTGACCCTTATAAAATCTATCCCAGAGGCCATACTTATGTATTGGCATTCCTAAGCACATATTCCAAAAGGTGTTCTGGAACTAGGACACTTTGTTTTCAATTTTTATGTAAGGGTAGCTTTGATCAAGGGGGTCACCATCTTGTCAATTGGGAAACACTCCTTTAACCAAAAAGTGATGGAGGATGGGCTCTAAAATATATACATGTTTTTGGTACTGCTTTGGTTACTAAGGGTATTTGGAATCTTATTAACATGGGTAGTTTATGGAAGATAATCATTGCGAAGAAGTACATTTCCCTGGGGTCTCTTTTGGATTGAATGAAAAGTGACATAAAAAACATTAAAAACATGAAAAATGTGTCAAACCATTGAAAAACGACAGTATTATCTTTTCCTATGATCGAGAGGTTTCTAGTGTGGAAGGTGGGTAATGGACTTGGATGGTGTGAATTGGCTTAGATGCAATATTGGGTTGTGGATTTAGCATTATCCTCCTTGAATATATGAACCAATTCCTTTAGGAAAAATTGGATTTTTAGCTACGCCAAGTTGCATGTGGTAATATGTTAGACTTATAGCCTCATAGTTGATTGTTTGTGGGTACTCTAGGGTTACTAAAAGACCTTAATCATAGTTGGAATCATCTCTTTGTGGACATGTTAAGAAAATGTCATATCATGTTGGAGGAAGTGGATATTTTGGGATGGTACGTGAATAAGATAAGGGAATGCATACTCCTAAACCTGTGTAATAAGGCTTTGAGGATATTTGAGTTTCAAGATCCCAAGTGGTGGTGGGCCAAGCTATGAAAGATTGAGGACCCTAAAACATCTATCCTTTCATATGTGGCTTGCTTTGAGTAATAGTTTCCTTAGTTGCGATTTTCTTTAGATTTTACAAGTTCATGGTCCTAGTATTTTTGTTTTATGTAAAATCTCCAAAGAGACTATTACTCACCTATCTATTCATTGTTCATATGTTATTCAGGTTTGGAAAGACATTAGTCAAACCTATAGTCTAAATAGAGCTTGGATTGGATATAGTATAGAACATTGTTTATTGTTTATTATTTAGTTTAAAAGACAAGAATAAAAAACAAATAAAGTCATTCTAATTCTAGTTATGTGGGGGTGTTTGTTTAGCTTAAAAATGCTCTCTTATTTGACTAAATGTATATACCTCCTATTCAAGTTGCTTACTTGTTTCAATTATTACTAATAATATTAGTGTACCTACACTATAATTTAACACTTAGTAATTAAAACAATTTTTAAACTTATGGCATCATGGGTTAACTTATACAAGGAAAACATTAAATGTAATCACCGGAATGCACTTATAGAATTGTAACCCGCCATAAATTATAGCACTTAATTTAGACGATCTTTAAAGTTTAAACTTATGGTGTGATGATTAACTTATACAAATGAAACAACATTAAATTATTGAAACGATGAATTCCGAAATAAATCAACTCTAGATTACATATTAATAAAGGAAAGTGTATAAGAAGAATATGAAAAACATGAACCTACTCCTACTCAATTAACTAATCAAACAATCAACCCCTTCACATTTTTCATTAAAAAGGTATAATAACCTAATTATGGGATATTTTATGTTTTTGCTCTTGGATTTTCATATTATGTACATTACAATTGAGATAATTTTTAAAAAGAGGAAGAGACAAAGATGGATTTTTTTTGGTTATTAATATTTTGTATTTTTTAATGTAGTTAGATGTATTAAGATTGGAACTAGCTTTAGAACAAATATTTACTAAGGGGTATTGGATTCTTTATACCTATACACAACATAATTTTTACATGAGTTACTTTGTTTATAATATTATGATTCTATTGATTGAGCTATTAAGGACCCATTATTTTAAATTTGCGATTAAATGATTGAGTCAACATTCTTGCAACAAAAGTTGATTGGGAAAGAGATGGAGATAAGGGCCCAACTAATATGGATCATTATACAAGGAGGTCTTATAAAAAATATGAGTTCCAAACAGATACACATATTCTACAAGAGTTGTTGAAAGATTCTTTCGATTACCTTAGTAATTATGACATCAATAATTGCAACTATCTTTTGTAAAAAATGAGTAATACTGAAAATATGATGAAGAGGAAGAAAATGTAGTTGTCGATATTGAATCTCATACTATATGAGAAATTTCCTTGGAAAAGTGGTTTAAAAGGGTGAGAAATTCCATCTTCTAATTTCTCTTGCAAGAATGTCTTCTTCTCCTTCATCAATCTCCTAATGCACACAATGATAGATTTGTTTATGAAGGGCATTTACAAGAGAATGCAATCTTTGGACTTGATAAAGAAAATAAACATTATATGAAACATCTTCAAAGAGGATCCTTCCCCCACAAAACTTGCCAAAATAACACTAATTACACCAAAAATAAATCATGAGGTCAATATAGTAATAGTGGTGTAAAGAGGTTCCAAGGTCTCATTGGGAAATCACCATTTAACTCCAACTTTCTTATGGAAGGGCTCGAGAAGGGAGTGAAGGTAGTGGTATCAAGTCATTGATGGGTATTATATTACTCTATCTTACTTGTATGTCTACAAGAGTATGAATTTGGTGAAAAGTGTGATTGTACTTTATTCTTCCTTATTATTTGAGCTCAAAGGAATTTAGGAAGGAAGATAATGTTTGTCCCTAGAAAATAATAATGACTATAAGACCTGTTTTCCAAGGAAAACCTTGTTGGATCCCCCCTCTCCCTTGGAATATATGATCAGATGGAATCTCAACAATAGTGGTTGGTCACCTAATAAGACTCATCAGAAAAAGAATCAAAGACCTCATAATGAAAATTTCCTTGAAATAAGTTTTTCAACACTGATTAAGCTAACTCAATTGGATTTAATGATTAGAATAGTTATGGATGTAATCCATGTGCTTATTGGTTTTGTTAGTTGTATGGTTTCATAGGCTATATTTAATGGACTTAAATGTTGCGAATGATAAATTTTATATAGCTAGACCCAATTTTATCATGTAAATGATTATCAAGTGATTAGTAATAAAATTAGAGATTGTTTTTCAACAATATTTTATAAGGGAGGGGGATGGACATGTTGCGTACTTATACATAACATATTTTGTATATGTTCTATTTTTTTAAAAGATCATAAAATTTAATGCTTGAGTTGTTTTTGTGTTCCAATGGACAACATATTTTCTATGTGAGTTATTTTATTTGTAATCCATAAATCTAATGTTAAAATGGATAATGATTGATCACTAAATTAGTTGAAAGTTGTTGGTTGGACTCATTAGTGAATCACCACTAATTTGGTGGAGAGTTACTAATTGAAATCGTTTTAAAGATGGCATTTCCCATTAGTTGTAACTTAGTATCAATAAAAAATATATTACTCTTTTGAGTATTTTTTTCATGGAGATGTCTAAAGGATAAATATCAACAATGGGATCACATATACAATAATATTCAAATCAATCAATAGCTGCCTACATCTAAGAAATTAACCACTATATCATTCATCTTAGAGTGATGTACAATGAATTGAAAGTTAATCTACATCAAACCAATTTGGGGTTGATTATGCTAATTTAAAAGATCTCGAGGTGTTTGAGTTTATTGAGAGAACTCATAAAAGGATTTAGATGTTTGGCATCTAATTTTTGGAAGAGAATTTTTACAAGGCTAAGTTACAAGAGGTGAAGAATAGTTGGAGGACGTTGAACAACAATATTGTTGGTGCTAATTCCTCCCAAAGAAATAAATAAGCAATTAAGTTTGGACACAATAAAGG
This sequence comes from Pseudotsuga menziesii, assembly GCA_001517045.1. Taxonomy (NCBI): domain Eukaryota; kingdom Viridiplantae; phylum Streptophyta; class Pinopsida; order Pinales; family Pinaceae; genus Pseudotsuga; species Pseudotsuga menziesii. The sequence goes on along the minus strand of LPNX010293010.1, from coordinate 206,989 downwards.
GTTGATTCCAAATTATTTATGGAAGGATAGATCATCATGTTGAAATAGAAAATACCTTTACGAAATGATTGCAAGTGTAAAGGAAATATGAAATATAACATTTTTGAAGATGGCATTCAATGAATTTAGAAACATCTACAAAGATAGAGCAAGGAGAGAAAGATTACATTCCCCGACTCTATGAAAAAAGGAATTTTATAATTGTTCATTTTCCATCACCATAGCATTGAGAGAATCAAAGTTATTCTCCATTAAGATTTAGATGAAGATGGAGCTTATGACAATGACTTTGATGATGCCAACTAGTGAAGAAAATCCATTTTCCCATATAATAATGCATTATGAACCTACTCCTTCTATTTCCTTAGTAGAAATAATAATTTGCAAGTTTGATGCATATTCAAGGCCAATCCACGTTCACTAATTATATCAACAAAGAACGGTTCAATATAATTTCATTGCATGCATGCGAAATAAGTTTTGGTGATTTATTCTTGTGGGATAGAGATGTAATCTACTAATGTGTAATATCTAGAAAAAAAAATAAGGAAATATGATCAAAATAATTTAATGGCTATGTAGAAATATTCAATATTTTTATATATAATTTCTACAAATGAAGTTCGATGACTCGTCAATGTATTAATGCTATTCACATTTCTCATTATATTACTAGGGAAGAAATATTCAAATCACTCATTCCATTAAGTTTAAAGAACATGAGGTCCAACAAAATGTGGTTTCATTACAACATAAAAACTACATGAACTATATAAGTAATTGGAAGGCCTATTATGCTTCTTTTATGAGATGTTCCAAGAACTTTTAGGAATACCTCCAAGCTAGATATAAAGAAAAAAGACATAGCCATATAATAATAAGTTATTCTATAAATGATATGTTATGCAAGACTTTGGAGTTGGATAATAAGGGGATTAAGATGTAAATTCAAGAGTTGTTCGATAAAGTAAACAACTGGACCCAAGATTGTTTATGTAATACCCCCAGTTTTGACTTGGAATGTATTTAATCAAAATTATGTAAATGATGTAAATATGCTAGTATGGATTCCTAGTGCGGAGCTTAAGGGAAAGGCCCAACCAATGAATGACTAGGCATGTATGATGTAAATATTTTTATTTGGATTGCATGGTTGGCTTATTTTCCAATTCGAAACATATGTAAATATTATGTTGAAAAATAATAAAATGGTCCAAAATGGTTGTGTAAAGAGCACTATAGGGCTTATGATTTCCTATAGGAAACAAAATCCTTTACTACCAAGTGTCAACCTTAGAACTCATCCAAATTTTGACATGTGCTTTAAATGAGCCAATTAATTCCTTTTGACTCTTAAAATCCAATCGTTGAATGCATGTGTGAGTGTGGTGGGGAAAGTCACCTCATGTAGTTATTGAAGCATGGGGGTTGTGATAGTTATGTCAGTTTCCAGAAGTCCTAAGTTCCTTCTATGGTCAGAAGCTATGTCACTTATCTTTTCACCATCATCTCATATCGCTTGGAGGAAAAACTTATTCTATAATTCTCTCATGCAGTTTTATACTTTACGTAGAGTTTCCTATTGTTTTTAATGACCATTACTAGATCGTATTTAACCCAAAAATTGGAATTTAGAGACAGAGATGCAAATTTGAAATGGGAATAGATGGACATATAAATAAGAATAGAGGTTGGGAAAGCGAGGAATCCTTATCCATTGATTTTTTCTAGTCATAGATGCTTGAGAAGCCATAATTTATGCTGCAAGAGGTTCTCCAACAATATACAACTGATTGGACTCTTAATGCACACCTGGTAAGCACTATAAGGGTGGGATTTCCTGATGGAATTATCGATAAGTGAATGGGAATTCCTTTCTTGTGTTATGTGACATAGTTGGAAGGAGTACCATGGTTGTGATGGTTGAGTAATATCTTTGTGAAGCTTTGGATGAAAATTTGGCTAATCATAGAGAGCACAACATGTCGTGGGATGAGAGAGAGAAGCCTGTAGGAGTTTCCTTAACCTTGGTGGTCTTATAGCCTAGCTTGGGGTGGCCTCTCATCAGAAAGAGTATATGCTAGAAATAGCACCTACGGTTGGGTGGAAAATTTCTCTTACACAACCAGTTGCTTGGATCTTCTTTGTTTTAACGATAAGTATTCTTCTGTAATTGAATATGCAATGTTTTATTTGATACCTATGATGATTATACTTGTATATGCATTTTGTGTGTGTGTGGATCGAGTTATTTTCCAATGTGTATTTTTATTATGCATATGCGCACGAAATTTAAATATTAGGAATTCATAATATGGATATGGGGTGAAATTTAGAATCCCATAGTTAGTTAATGTCCCCTTCCATTAGTCGGATTGGGTGAAAGGGACATTATAGTTTCCATGTGGAACAACTATAAATTAGTTCTAAAAAATATGGGATATAGAGAATGTGTATTGATAATTATTAGATTCTTAAGTTCATAATCACCATTAAAAACTAATATCTATTGTTTCACATGGGCAACCTTTTGAAAAAATATGCTTGTAATTATTTTTAGTCAAACCAATATGAATTATGGTTACTACTACAAATATGTATCAAGCTAGAATATACATGGAATATGTCCTTTAAAACATTCCAAACATTGTTCATATGGTTGATGATGTTGCTTTATATTACTAATTATCACACAACATTCATGATAATTATAAATGCATATAATCAAGGCAATATATTTACTCATCTATGTTTAGGTGACATTTTTATGTTCAATAAGACCTAGGAGGATTACTTCCATTGTCTAAAATGAGTCTTTAGAACATTTTAGAAAGAGAATTTGTTGGTTAATATGACTGAGTGTACATTAAAGTAGCATGGACATGTTCATCTTGGATTTAGTGAGAACCAAGATGGAGTCAATAATATTTTTAGTAACACTAGATAACTATTGGTAAAAAAAACCATTCAAGGTCTATGAAATTTCATGGAATGGTCAATCACTTGTGTAAATTTATCATCTGCACTTTTCCCATGCCATGCACTCACTTCTTAATGCAGTAAATTATGACCATGTATAGTTCAGTTTGGAATTCATGTAGGAGGAAGTGTTCAAAGTGATCAAAAGTTGAGTGTGGTTGCTCTTGTTTTCCCTCTGCCTGACATGTAATAAGCCTTTGAGTTTGATTGGATGCCTTTTGAAATGTGATGGTCACATTTATGATGAAAATATAAGATATATGTTATATAAAAATTATATAACATACCATAATTAATAATATTAAATATTAATGTTAATTATTAAATAAATTAATATTAATAATTATTCATTATTAAAAGAAATAAATAATTAACTAATTATGAAAAGTCAAAAGACATGACTTATTAAAAAAGGCACAAAATGGCTTATAAATCCCAAGGTAATGTAATTGTAAATCATCACTTATCTTATCAAATATATTTTATTATCCATACATGGATTATTTATTTTATTTACACAGGATTTTTCCGCAAGAAACAGAGTTTCTTTCTTCCAATGGTATCAGAGCCCCTTCCTAGGCATCTCTACTTATCTGAAATTTCTGGGGTTTCCCTAAAATTAGGTCTTTCACCACCTTATCATGTTAATAAAAAAAAATTACTGCCATCTCCCTTACGCCATTTTCCTGCTTGCACTCTTTCCTCTCCACCCTTCCGCTCCCCTATCACCCACCACCTTGCGCTCATCCATATGCATTCCCTACCCCATGCATCTTTCCCCGTGTATCCATCCGCACCCACACGCACTCACTCCTCTCGCACACCTCCTTGCACCATTCCCTCCACTCCTTGGGCACTCCCACGCCTGCATGACCTCCTCTCCACTTTCGCCATCCACCCCCATGACTACACTCCTCTAACTGTTGCACCCTCCACACCCCAACCCTCCATGTTCCACCACCCACCATCTTTCCCACCTTCCTCTTGTTTCTTCATCCTCCGCATCCTTTCTCCTCCCACGTACCATCTTTTTGTCACATCAATTCTCATCTCTCCTGTGATTCCAAACGATGCACCCATGTCTGCACTATTGCTTCCATCCCATCATTGTTGCTTCCACGTCCTCTCTCCACCAACCCCTCCTCATTCCGGTGCTCTCCATGCACTAGTCCTACTCCGTGTAGCTTGCACTCACTCCCATGATAGCTCCACACCCCATTGTTACCCGCAACCTCCACCACATCATTGCCCACTTCAACCCAATCGAGTCTTCCTACCTTGCACGTCCATCCCCTCTCCTACACCATTGTGCTCTCACTCACCCATGATTCCTCACTGCATTGTCCTCGCTCTCCCTATTCCACGACCTGCACACCATTCAATTTCTATAATAGTAATATTATTACTAATAATAATATTTATTATTATTGTTATTTATACAACCCTAACCCTAAGTCTTCCACATCTAAGAACTTATAATAATATCAAAGTTCAAAAAACATTAATAATAATATTATTATTAAATTTTAATAATAATTATTATTATCAAAGAAAATAGTCAAAATTCTTTTGAATAAAATTAATTGAAAAAAATTATAATCCTAATATTGTTATTATTATTATTATTACTAAAAAAAAGATTATTTTTAAAAAAGCATAATAAAATGGAGTCTCGTGGTGAAAAAGAAGGAAGATTCCCACAAACCCTTAAAATATATGTAGATGCTATATTAAAAATTTACGGGCATATTCAAGGAAAGACCGACTGCATCGCTATCTTCCCGAAAATCAATAAGAATCACATAAACATTGACCTAACAAACCAATTAATGCTTTCAGAATAAGATATAATGGGAGATAACACATTTTTTTTCTGATAAAGGATATGAGATTAAGAACCTACAACTATCTGTTGATGATTACAAGGTCATAACTCAATTCAGTGTTGTTTCAATAGAATCATTTGTGCTAGACAAAGTTGATATAATTCTAGGGTCGCCTTGGTTAGATACATTAGGTACCTTCATGATCAACAAAAGGAAAAATTTCTTGTCATTTCTTTATAAAAAAAGAAGAAAACCATATTCTTGGATGTTACACTAAAGTCAAATTCAGAGGTGGTGTCATCTGAATACTTCAAAGACATCTTAAAGATGATTTCACAAGAAGATAAAAAATCAAGACAGAAGATGCAGGAAGAATTAAACCAAGTCATCATGGACAAAGAAGAAGAAATCTCTCGTTTAAGAGATCATAATTAGAAGTTACTTCTGCAAATCAAGAAGGCAAAGGGTAAAGTTCAATGCAATCAAAAGTTAGAGGAGGAGAATCGATATCTCTAAAAAGAATTGTCATGAAAGGATAAAGAAAATTCTTTTTCAAAAAGAGTTAATGAAGAATTGCTAGAACAGATTAAGAAGTTAAGAGAGGACGAAAAGTTGCAAGAAGAAAGGCTCAAAAAGATTCAATATGATAACAAGATATTAGAAAATAAATTAGAGAAAACCCTGAAGGAAGCATCTAGACTATCAGTAAAACAAATTCAAATTGGGGAACAAGAAGTCAATCTAGAAAAAAAACAAACAATTAAAACTCCTTATCAACACCCAAATTACAAAAAGCATTTTGACCAATGACATGGTCAAAATGAACACAAACAAAAGAGATACGATTTCAGAAGAAAAACCATGCAAAATGATCAAGCTAAGCAGAAAACAAGAAGTTCCATCCAACAAAGAAGTCAACAAACAACTCCGATAAAGATAGATCTTGGATGGACAACTTCAAAAATGATGCGGCAATTTTTCTTGGGAATCCGTAACTCTGTTTCATTTCATCAAGTGTCGTAGTTACTAATTTTTTTTTTGAGAAGGTGTCATTACAAACAAGAAATCATGCGTAAGCCTCATCTTATCTAAGCTTTGAGGACAATGCATCTCTAAGGGGAAGGCAATGTTATATAAAAATGATTTAACATACCATAATTAATAATATTAAATATTAATGTTAATTATTACATAAATTAATATTAATAATTAATATTTATTAAAATAATTAATTAATTAACTAATTATGAAAAGTCAAAAGACACGACTTATTCAAAAAGGCGCAAAATGGCTTACAAAGCCCAAGGAAATGTAATTGTAAATCATCACTTATCTTATCAAATATATTTTATTATCCATACATGGATTATTTATTTTATTTACATTGGGTTTTCCCATAAGAAACAGAGTTTCTCTATTCCAATATGTTTCATAGCACTCCAAAAAATTTGATATGATTCTAAATTTCTCAATCTACCATTTGTATATGCTAGTAAAAACTACACAAAAACTATTACATGTTCTAACAACATTATATTCTCAAAAAAATTGTCTAACCATAAGCTTAAGCTTATGGTTACGAGGAAGAAGAGGCTGTGCTCTTAATTAGAGAAAACTCACATGAATTATCATATCCATATTCAACAAATATTTCACTGCCACATATCCATTAATTCAAATGTTAAAATTAAATCCAAAAACTCTATGTTACAAAATAGATGACATGCATTAATCCATGGGACACAATCAATCACTTTCTTTCCTATTTGATATCCATAACCCCCTTTGCCTCCTCTACTTCTATTCCAAATCCTTAATACCATATCATTTTCTTGTGCTTAACTATAATAACCTCCCTTGACCCATTGAAACTTATCCTATTTGTTGAAGAAGTTTCAATATGCATACAAAAAACTTCATCGAAGTTGATAAAAATGAATAACCTTAATCACATGAAAAGGACTTATGTTCAATTTAAAAGAGGTTAATTAACATCCACTCATAAAATAAATAAAATATGATATAATAATAACAATTCATAGAATCTAAGTACTCGCCACCCAATCTACACACTCTATTTTGCAAAGGGTTTATAAATGGAAAATGATGTAAAGAAATAGCAAAATGCCTATTTAACTAAGGAACAAAGAAAAATGGTCACAACATCCTAAATCATATATGTTAAAGAAAGGAAATAAAGACATGCCCACCCACAATTCCATGGGAGATTGAAGAAAAAAAATGACCGCCAACAATATGCCATACCCACGAGAAAGAAAGAGATACCCACCAACAATGCCATGGGAGTTTAAATAAGGATTGAAACCATGCCACCACATAGAATTGAGATTTTGTTTTTCAATAGAAAAAATCATAACTATATTAGTGAAAAAATAGTCACATTCTTCAATGCAAACCATGAAAGATCACGTGCATCTCAATTTTGATGGAAGAGATTGATCAAACCATTCAAATAAAATCTAGGAGTATATCCTTTACAAAACATAATATTTCTCATACTTGACTTTATATTTTATTCAATCATGACACCATATATACTTCAGATGTATGTCATCTTTATCAAATACCCACAAAAAAAACAGCCTCACATTGTTCTTCACTAATATACCAAAAAAACACCTATCATAAGTTCAACTAATCAAATGAGAACAATCCATCTTCTTTTCAAGACAAAACCAACAAAGCTTTCATATAATCAAAGTGAACGAGTTTCACTTCTACAAGTATATCATGCATCGTGCTAAAACTAAATTTTCATCTAATCTCATGAAATGGAGAATGCATATAGGATTTATATGTGTCATTTTTTATTGCAACAATATTTTATTGGCCATCCTCCATCTTCGTTCCATCTTCTGCGAGTTTATCTGTTGAAGTATTTCTTTCACGATATATGTGCTAAAGTTGAATTGAGTTCACCATATTTTTTAATCTTAAAGTTTCCTCCATAAGCAGGACGAATTGAATAGTATGTATCCTGTGTTCCGCTATGATCCATCGGATAATGAGTTGAGAGTCACTAAATTTTTTTAAGAAATTTATTTTTTGTTCAACTACAATCCAAAACAATAGACATAAAGCACTCAACTCTGCTTAGTTATTGGATCCAAATCCAAATCTAGCTTTGAATTGAAATACGTGGTTTTTAGATAAGTACAAAACCTCACCATCCCCATGTCTTCTTGGACTCCCCCTTGCTGCTCCATCAAGGTAAGCCCATGACTTATCTAGGTCAATTAGAAATGAGATACAGGAAAAAAGATGGCGAAGGGAAACAAATCATTGTAATAAATTTGACTCTTAATCCTAATCGAGGGGAATCCAAATTTCCTCCAATAAGGTTCCTCTTAGCCATGGTGGTATATTCATTCATGGGTATTATAACCTTTATCCAAAACTACATCAAAATTTCCTTTTCGTCAAATTGAGTAAAACAAAAAATTTATAGAAAGAATAGTCTTTTGTTTTAGAATATTTCAAGATTTTGGGTTGCTTCAAAACCCTTTGAAATCCAATCCTTCAAAGTGTTTAGAAAAAATGATCTTAAAATATTGACCTCTACATCTAAGTCAATTATCAAAACCTTTACCAAATTTCCAATCTAAAACTTTCTAGTTTTAAATAATTTTTTCCTACTCCTACCCTTTACATATCTACTATACCTTCAAAGGTGAGGGGAAGTGAGTATACAGAATGAGCATTAAATGTTTGATGGGTACATTTAACAATAATTTGACTTTTTGAAGGGTTACCTTCTTTTTCGTCTCAAAATGTATGTGATCATTGATAACAATTATGGCTTGTCAGATAGTCTTCCAACAATTTAGATAATCTATGGTAAATTTTTATAAGTCTACCAACAAGACAAGTATAAGTAGCTCTTGATAAGATAATGCATACATTATTAGGGTGACTGAATTTTAATGTAAGCCATAATGGGTTTAGTAGGTTGTCACTAGTTGGTTTGGAGTTTGGATTGTGCTTACACTTTCATTGATAATTGATAATGAAATAAGTGATTTTGAAGTGGGTGACTAAGTGATACAATAGTTGGTTTGGAGTTTGGATTCTGCTTATACTTTCATTGATAATAGATAATGAAATAAGTGAATTTGAAGTGGGTGACAACTTATACAATGGTGTTGGCATTAGCTTATTTACGTCCATAACTAGATACTTATGATATAAGTTTAAAAACCATTAAAAAATTATAAAAAGATTGATGAACCCACTTTGTAATTTTGATTTGAGAGGAGATAAAATCTAAAAAAGAACCAATCAATCCATAAATGACTTAACCAATCAATCCATAAATGACATAAGTTGATTCAACTTTTAGTTGATCATAGTTTATTAAATGACTTAACCAATCTATCCATAAATGACATAAGTTGATTTAACTTTTAGTTGATCATAGTTTATTAGTTGTAGGTAGAACAAATTTGTTGTTTCTATATACTCTTTTCTCCAAAAATCATCACAATTATGATTTCGCTTCACCTCTTTTTATCTTTGTAATTTCTTCCCACCACATCTTCAACATTGTCATTGAATTGTATTTTAAAATAAAACCATAACCAATTAATAAGAAATATAAAATTTAACACCCTATTATCAATAAACTAGAAAAGTGTGTCATTCAAACTTATTTAAAAAAAACTAAAATAAAATACATTAATTTTCATTTGACGAGCAAATAGGATATGAAAAGTCCAGGCTGATTAAGCTCTACCCTATAACACCTCATCAACCCTATGAGAGGGTTCTCATTGATAGTGAACTCATAGTGCTTTGAGTAAAGCTTCTGTGGATATTTAAATTGTATTATCTTGTAGTTACATGTTGTTTTTTGGCTGTTAGGACTGTTACATTTGCTGATATGAACTGGTAGGACTGTTTATTACTACTGCTGTAAGTATACAGTTTAAGGCTGATGTACTTGAAGATGTAAAAAGTTCTTTTGATTCATTGAATACCAAGGAATGTATTTTTTTCAACTGAAAAAAAAATATAAGCTATCTTCAACCGAGGGCAAGTGCGTGTACATAATGGACGATGAAGTTTGATGGGACACATGTATATACACAACTTATCCACTTTGATGGGATAAAGTCTCTTCTTTTTTATAAGAAAATTAGCCTATAACACCTACTCATGGAGTATATGTTCATTTATCTTTTATTTATATATTAGTGCGAAGAAAATATATACACAACATATCACGCCAACATCACATATGAAGTTTGGCTGTATAGTTAACTAATTCAATTATTGTCATGTCATACAAATTTTTAACTTTATTGTCATTGACTTCATAAAATTACCTAGCTTGTCATGTCATTCAATTTGTTAAACATTACTGTCATTCTACATATCTGCACCGAGGAAGCTGCAGGGGAGGACTTCGCATTATTGACCTACAAGATGTACCATGTATAAGTCGAACTTTAACGACGATTTGACACATTGACGATGATGATGTGAAACCCTAATCCCCACCAATCTATCAAATAACCATATCACCCAACGCATAAATCCCCGATGAAAATAATTCAACACCTTTGGGGAATCTCTATTTTCTCCCCTGTATGAATATATCACCCTGTGAGCTCCGATATTCGGAGAGAATCACCTATTTAGATGTGTGAATGGTATAAATTTGACAATCCGTCACATTTTTTTGGTAGTAGGCATCCGTATACATCACGTCGCCAGTCAAGATTAAATAAGTTTTCGTCAGCTATAGGCTAGTGCCAACAACTTCCACTCTTCTCCCATTAGTGAAGTACACAAATTTGCAGTCACGGTCTGCCCAATTGGTCTATCAGTTTATAAGGTTCAAGTCAGAAATGCGTTGACATAGGAATCTCGTCTGTGGCTCTACAGGATCCTGTAATTGCGGGGTAATTGTAAGGAACGTTGCCAGAGATCAAGTAGGTATAATGTCAAGTTTGGTTAAGGTACTTGGGGATCCCTATCAGTGTATCGGAACGGTTTTTTGTGCTGGGCACTCTTCAAGTTTGGTGTTCTACAGCCTGGCTGGAAGAAGAATCGAATATATTCTAGGTTTTTTCAGTGTTTGTTGGAATTTTTCTCGAAGTTGTTGGGTTATGAGGAATAAATTTATGTTGTTAAAGTCATTCAGAATTGTACCTGGTTTTATACGCATTTGAATCTCAGCCAATGCCTTGATACAAGTCAAATTACCTAGCTGCTTGTGCTGGACTACAGTCCCTTAGACTATCTTAATTACATTCTGTGAACACCCAGAAATACTGTTAAAAATTGATGTTGCACTTGAAGTTTTGATCATTCTCCAGTCAAGAGAACTGGGGTTAAGATTAATCTTGTTAGGTGGAGAGATTTCTGGGCTTAGGATGAATCTTGTTAAGCTTTGTTTCTGTTCATAGAAGCTATACTTTTTCAGGAATTTCCTCTGGTTCATTGTCAGTTGTAAAAACTTACAAGAGTTCTCAATCGAAGTGAACCGAATTCTTTGTCCCTGTATATATAGCTCTAGACCAATTGTTCCAACCCCAAATTTATTTAGAAAACATTGATTCCCCATGTGAATCTATGCATGATTAAATCTCAAGTCCACACACATTACTAATAACATTCCAGGAATACTCAAGCAAACCTTAATCATGGCCAAAACAAATGAAATAAGGGATTCGAAGTGCACCATGAGCATTTTGGAGACATTGCTGGCTCCGAATATCTTATGAACACAAGCGAATTTCTGAGGCTCGTGAGGGGAAAAGTATGGCGAAAATGGGCACTCCTGAGCACACCTCCGTCTGAGTAGCTTGCATGCAGCGCATGGGGTTGATGTATTTAGAGGTTTCTGACCACCCACCATTTCCTTTACTGTATCACTTCCTCTCCTTTATAAAATCAAAATCTTCGCCAGTTTCCCTACGAAAACAAAATCGGTTGCCCATGTCAATGAAATATCGAACAATCAAGCCCCAGAACATTAAAACATATTGAAAAACATATTTCAATCAATCTATCTTTGAACAATGAATGTAGGCAGCTTTGGATCTCATAGGGGCTGATCATGAGACCATTATTTTATTAGGGTTAGAAGCAGCATGTACCTTTCTTTGGACACTCAAGCATTACTACATTGATGGCAGCGTTCGAAACGAATTATTTCCATGCCTGTTCAAAGATTTGAAGTAAAAATTTATTCCTTCGCAATTTCCACATCCAGATCAGAAGTTGAATCTGAAATCTATACAGTATTATACAAAGTAAGTAAACAAATTTCTATTCTATCTTTGTGCCAAACATGGAAGAGCAGGAAAATTACAACATATGATACCTTAAATATGATATTTTTCAATGAACAACACCAGGTGTGCTCATTGATTCCATCTGCTAGGCCTCAGAGAAAAATTACACTGTATAATCATTAAGAATACAGGAACCCTTATCAACCAATAACTCTTGAAAACAGTTGCTTCAAAGAAACCCTAATCGGCCATTAACGCTGTTTTTTTTTCTTCAGATCTGCAGCTTTTATTTCACGCGTATAGAAAGATACGAAGATCTGTGGCGGTCCCAGCTAATCTCATCTTCTTCTATCGATTTGCAGAATCTGCAGCATGTAAGACAGATTAGACAGAGCATAAAAACTCTGTTAAATTTTATTTTAATGTTTAGTATTGCCAATTCACAATGTCTATATGCAACGTCAAAACGCCGAGTTGTGGACATGACTAAGATAAACAGATTCTAAAAGGAGGGTATTTTTTTATTTTTTTAAATACTAGTAACCAGAAGAGAACTAACTAGTAAGCTACATGCCTGGATTTTGATGATGACCTATTTCAATATTCATATTCTATCCAAATTATCCATAGTTTCTGAGCCCAAATTGGCTGGCACTAGATAGAATAGGCCGCTCATGAACATCCCAATCCCTCCTGTAGATTAGGTCGGATAAAGAAAGCTGAAACTTTGGGAAGATAAACTGCCAAAATTCGAGCCTGGATTCATAAGACATGACGACGACGAATAAGAATTAGAAAAATATGCCCTCAAACTTCCTATCCAATAAGCTGCAATTCAATTCATTGAAAATATTGAAATACTACCTAGTAAGTAACTGGTAAAATTCCAAATTTACAGGACAGTTTAGTATGCCAACTAGCCGCCATTCTTCGAGGATGGAAAATTGCAGAAATCAAGATCGGCGAAGCTTCACGAGGGAATCCAATTGCTAAAATAATGAATGTTGACCAACATCAACTTCAATGTTGGTAGTTTTTTATTAATATGCCAAGAGAACTTGTTCCAGTGAACGACATATTTTATTGTTGGGAGGGATTGCTTATTCAAAGGGTCTTGTCACTGTGGGAACCTGAGCAGATTCCGTGTAATCAATCAATACCGGAAGAAGATCTGTGATTCTTGATTTGCTGATAACGCCCTTTGATTAAGGCCAACTACTGTTAAAATTCAATTAGGATTAGTTTGTAGACCCATAACTTTCCTGCCTTGTCAACTGCTTTTTGGAAATCTAGATTGAAAATTGATTGATAGTAAGTATTCGTATTTGAGTTCAACTGCTACACAAGGAAAGCGAAAATCAAAATGGCCGCTCGTGAGAGGAAAACCTACCTATCACGAATTAGTTGCCCGAGAGTAAGGTAAGAAATACTTTAATTTTATTTATTTAATTAAATTTATTTTTATAAATAAATTTATTTAATTTTAGATTGGTTAATTATATTTATTATTATGATGATGATAATGATTAAAGTCTATTATATTTCTTTACTTTAACTACTTAAATTTAAATGTTTGCTTTCTGATCTTAATAACTATAACACTTGGTTTACTTTAAAATCTTGTTCATGTGCTTATCCAACCTTTTTACAGTTTTGGCAAGTTAGGAGGTTATAAAGTTTCGTATTATATTAAGTATGACTTGGTTTAAATCTTGTTCATGTGCTTATTCAAGCTCTTTACACTTTTGGCAAGTTAGGAGGTTATAAAGTTTTGTATTATATTAAGAAGGATAACACTTGATTTACTTTAAAATCTTGTTCATGTGCTTATCCAACCTCTTTACAGTTTTGGCAAGTTAGGAGGTTATAAAGTTTTAACCTCCTAACATGGTGTGGGTTATTAAAAGTTTTAGTTGGTTTTTTTTTAATCTATTTTAGTTTTGGTTCTAAGCATTTGTAGGTTCTAAGTATTATAAACACAAGGGGTTAGTTAAACTTGTTGTTATGTCACACCAGGTTATATATATGAATCTCCCATTCCTATTAATTCATTCATCTCAATAAGACAAAAGTTTCTAATTTTATAAAGTTTATAATTTTTTATATTAAATATAATTTAAAAAAGAACAATTATTTGAATGTTGATTGGTGTTTGGCTGTTCACGCAAGCTTGGATCTTTATTAATATTGTTTCATTATAAAAGTAAAAAGTTAGCTCAACTAGTTGTCATCGACAAATTGAAATCAAACATTAAAATAACTAGTTTAATAAATTATCAATGTTATTAAACATATATCTAATTATACATTATTATATACCTAAATAAAACCACTAAACTAAATTCTTTACACCAAATTTTCTTTAAAAATAATATTTAAAATTTAATACATTCATTGATTTACTTCATCCATTAGTTTAGTTTATTTTGTGTATAATAGTTCTATTAATTCACTTAAATAATTAAATAAAAATCAATTTACTATCTTCTCATTCCTCTCATTACATTTTTATTTTATTCATAATAATTTTAATTTTACATTTTTACATATTTAACCAACTTAATTTAAATAAAATTAAATATGCTTCCATTAAACTAACTATATAACCTTTTCCACTACTTTTGTTACATTTTTTACATAATTATTATATTTTTAAATATATATTCAACTTAATATTAAAGTGATCCTATAAACCTATAAAAACATGTTATTCAACTTATGAATATATTTAAAATATAAGTTTAGTTAAAAATAAAAAGATATAGAATCACATGTATTCACTAATTAATAAAATATTTTAGATAATTTTATTTGGTAAGGATAAAAGTGAATCATCTTGATTTTAATTTCAATCTATTATTTGCATTTCATAACACTCAACCATTTTAACTAATTTATTAAAATATATATTCAACCACTTTAAGTAACCTACTAAACTAAATAATTAATAAAATATATTTACATATATAAGTCATTAATAAAATATATATGCTATGATAAATATTGTTAAAGTATAGTAATGTAAGTTATTTATTTATTTTGTAAATAAAAGTATATAGACTATTTAAGATATTTTAATATTAATGAAATTAATAAATTTTCTTATTAAATAAAAAATAAATTTTTTATTTATTTATGTTATTATATATTTAAATATATAGAAAATAAATTTAATAATACTATTTTAGCTAAATGATAATGATGATTTTAATTAAATGTTTTCACGTCAATGGTTTTCAAAGCTAAAAAAAGAATCAATACAGTCATAGATAACATGTTCAAAGAAAGAGATATACAAAATACCATTTTGTTCGTTCAAAAAAGAAATCACATTTAAGAATATGTATTCATTAAAGATATATAGGCATATATGAATATATACCCCATATGATTAAAAAATAATTTTTTTTTAACATAAGCTAAAAAGACATAATAGAAATCATCCAACCAAACCTAAACCAAACCTCAAAGAAAAGTGCGACACCCTCATTAAGATTTGTCCTATTGTATAGCCTCCTTGATGCCATCTTTGCAAGTGCCAAATTTTAACAATATTCCTTTCTCTATAAAGATGTTGAAAATAAATCTTTTGAAAGAAAATAAATAATGTTTTTAATTGTTTATAATAGAGTTTATTTTTATTTTCCAAAGGATTGGAGATAAATATTCTTAAATTTATATGGTTTTGATGTGTTAATAAGTTAGGAAAATATGTAGTGTTATCATTATTTTGAAAATGAGATGAATGTATCCATATAAAATATTTTAAAAGAAAATTTTAGTTTATTTTTACTATTTTAGTATAAAAAATGACAAATTATTTTATGACACATCATTTTAGAAATTCAGTAATACTTTATTTTACCATAAAGATAAAGATCTTAAAAGTATTGAAATTCTTTAATAAATAGTTAAACATACTATTAATATAATTTCAATTTTCAATAACAAAAAATATTTTGATTTATAAAATAAAGTTAATAAATTTTTATAATATCATCATTTCTTTTTAAATTTAGATGTGATATTTAATAATATTAGTATTCTACAAATTTCAAACTAACATTTTTCTATATTCAATTTAGCCCAAACTTATTATTCTTATGATAACTATTTTAAATTATAACTTTCAATATAATTTTAAGAAAAAAACTTATTATCTATTTTTCATTATTTAAATTATAATTTTTGTATTTTCATCATCTCTCAATGATTACATTGGCATGGGCCACACCAACCTTTATGATGGCTGAAATTTTTAGGCGTCTCTTCCCAACTAAGTCACTTTGAAGGGGACCAATGGCCTTTGTAACAAGACCCATACCCACACTTCAATAAAAAGAACAGCAAAATTTGACATTTCAAATGACAACTTTAAATATAATTTTAAATAATTAAAAAAAATTATTATTTATTTTTATAGTAACTTTTTCATATTACACCTTTAAAGATAAATTAAAAAACTTATTATTTATATTTAATATTTCATATTATCTATAGATTAAATATATATAGTCATGAGCATACTTTCAATAGGGGACTCAATAAATTTAAATATATTTTAACACAATCTATTTTAAACTTGTGTTAAATAAACTGTTTCTAAACAATTTAGATTGAAAATCTAAAAAATAAATTTAATATATATATATATATATATATATAAACCTAAACCTAAACCTAAAGTAGACATTATTGATCATCTAAAATTCCCTGGTTATACAGGACTAAACACCGTATCTCGCGCTTGAAATATTTCGTTTTCTCATTTGAAGGCCATGGTCACTGTCATTTTTTTGGCACACTATTCTGCTGGTGTGTCACAAGTTTTGGAAGTGAATAAGTGCATATCTCAATCTACTAAAACCTGAAAAATACGCTATGGCTGGACCCCAAATGACGAATTACCCTTGACTATTATACCCCAACTATTATATACAATTGTGGCAATATACAAAAGTTAAATTAGCTGCTGGTACAAACAGCATTGCATACAACTTCACGTTTCTATTTCTTGTATATATGTGTTTCAGTTCTCTGCTGCACATCATAATTGCAAAAGCAAACAGATAATGATAACAATGACATGAAACAGTGGAAAATGGCATTTTTGGCGTTCCATGATTTGTGTGGAGAATTTTTATGCAACGACAAACAGAGAGCTGATAATGGATTTTTATGCAACGACAAACAGAGAACTCAAATATTGGAGAACTAAGGGACGAGTTGGTTAATTGGCATTTTAATTGAATCCGAATAAGCTTTGGGAATATATGGTTTTTTTTAATGGGAGGAAACGATGAAAAAGCCAAATCGAAGCGTTGAAATAGAGGTCTGCATTACGTGAGCAGCACGTGTGCGAGACAGAAAATAAAAAAAACTATTGAGTTAGCAGAAAGAAAAAAGGCGTTACAGCTATCCTGGACGTGGGACTCGAGACAGAGAGCGATATGGTTAGTGTAAAATATGGTTCAGTGCGCTCTTATGTCAATGGTCTTTGAATAAAAACAAAGAGACTCAGACGTTTCCCTTTTTTCATTTCTGTCCTTCTTCTTCTGGTGGTTGAAATAGGCTGAGCCTAGTGTTGTTCTTGATCTTGATGTTGAAGTGTTATTTGACTCACCCGTTTCCAGATCTTGTTACCTACCACGACAGATCCAGTTAGGTTGTTTTATTCATCTCTGTCATTTTCACTAGGGTTGGTTTAGTAGATTCCTTCATATGAGTTTTATCAAAATTAGGGTTTGCTTTTCAATGTGAAAGTAGCTGAAGCTTCCCAACTAACCTTTGTTTACTTTCGGCTCTATTTAAGGGAATCTGCAAAGTCACGCATTCCGAGACTCAAGTTCAGCGAATCGCAAAAGTTCACTTGCAACTTCGAAATTAGTTTTCTTAAATCACTTAAATCGTCTCTAATGATGCTTTCTTAGTTGCTTCAGACTGATTATTTATTATAAGATTTATTTCTTATATGCGATGATAAAGAGAAGATTAAGATTATAGAAAGAAAGTTATGAAATTTAATTTAAATGATGGAAAGTAAATTGTTGTTTTTATTAGGTTAAAGCATTTAATATTATTAAAATATGAACAAATTATTATATGATAATTTTTAACATTTATGAGTTTATAGATTATATTATATAAATATTATTAAAATATGAACAAATTATTACATGATAATTTTTAACATTTATGAGTTTATAGAATATATTATATAAAATAATAAAAAGACCAAATTACAATCATGTCTTTATCATGTTTTATGGTGGCTTGAGAAGGTGAAATTACTATTTTAGTCCAGCAAAAATACTATAAGGTTTATAAGTTCAAAGAATAATACGACCCTTTCACTATAACATGTTAAGTAACACTTTAACTAAATAGGAGTTCAAAAACATAGAGTTTCGACTTATTATCCACGAACGATAAGGTATATTGGCGAGCAGACTATCTAAAACATAACAAAAAGAAACGAAAAACACAAGAAGTAAATCGAAATCACTAGAGCACCATTTAGTTAGAGTGTGCACCATGAGAAGAGTTTCTGTGTTCTTCGATGGTTGGGAAACCTTTGAATTCTGAAACCGGGGACTCTGCGTTTGGAAGCTTCACTAGCAGAGCCTCCCTCTTCCTTGGCATGACCAAATCATCCTGTTCCATTCTTCGAATATTCTTCGCCGATCCAACAATAGGTTCATGGGAATTGAGGCTTCCAAGGTCATCATTCGGAGGTAAAGTCTAGAGGCTTGCTACCTTATCCCACCTGCCCATGAGGCTCCATGGACACACCCCTTCCAAGCACATTTTCGTTAGAAGTACCTTGCCCTTGAGAACCCACCACTTCGAAATGTTTGTCAAATAGAGCATGCCCCCAATCAAAGTTATCCTTGAGACTGTTAAGGTCATCCACCGTTTGCTCTATGGTAAACCGTATTTCTAAAGCCATAGCTTTAGAGTTTCCCCATCTTGCTTGGATGCCCGCTGTCATCAAGCCCGTCATGTTCTTAACAACCCAATAATGGTTTATCTTACTGATTGTGCATGTTGAGGCCAACCGCTGGGCTACAATGCTAGCGCCTCCTAGTTGTTGATCAGGGAATGAACCAGCGGTGAAATAGAATCCACATAACCTCCACCCCATAACTATTAGACCCCCTGCGACTTGAAGCACCTTGCTTGTTGCTTCCTTTCCTTCGCTTACCCTTTTGGCGCATAGCCATTGTTTCACCAACACTATTCCTTATACTCTAGTATAGTCCATCAGCATATGGAATTGAGAACATAAAACTACAAACCTGAGCATTTGCTCCATCCTGTTTTCCAACTGCATATAAATTCTACAATCCACACGTGGGAGCTGTCTCACCATCCTCCAAAAATGAATGGACTTTGTCCTAGACCCAACCATATCCCCAACACGAAGAGCCAACAACTAGAAAGAAATTAAACCTCACATTAAGATTTGAATTACCAACATTTACTCTCTGCCAGCCTTCCCATCCATGCGTTAAGGGAAGATCTAGCTTCTGGCATGGTTTTCACCTTCAATGTCATGATTTTTTGTTATATACAAAAGAATAATATGTAACTTACATATGAATAGTTGTTCTAGTAGATTGGATGACTTAAAACCTTATCTCTAAAGGTTGCATAAGAAGATGTGGTAAAGGTTTTCATAGAAGACCTACTCACATAGTTATGACATATTGGCAAGATTTGTGACTTACTTAGATATATGCTAACACTCATTTATTCTTTGCAGGTTACCTTTCATATTACCACTCCTAAAGTCGTCGAGGGATGAAATGATCCACCAAAGCTCATTGCCTAAGGTCCAAATTTATATTACATTTTCACTTGGGTGATTCAACCTATATAAACATATATCCTAACTATTACCATTAGGTTAAGTGTTGACATACACCACCCTGAGAAAGTGCAAGGTAAGGAGTATTTCCTTACAAATGGCTTGCACTTTAAAGTAGTATTTAAGTCAACTAAACATTGTCTGGGTTCTTTTTCTATTCCTCACGGGTGAGTGACAACCATGGTTTGTCGTGGTTGCACTTTTCCAGTCGCATATCAAACCGTGCTACAGTTGCTACTACTTGGAAGTTGGTTTTTGTGTTTCATATCTCGGGTTTATGGTCATACAGTTTGATTACTTAACCCTTTTCATATGTTAACGGGAATATTCAATCAATGCAGACAAAGATCGTTCCCCTAGTTTGCATGGGGCAGATATAGAACAAAAAACCACCACGATGCATCCTTCTCCTAGATAATTGAACTAGTCGAATGTTAAGCTTTCTTTACCTCAAGGACGAAGGTTGTCCTTTCCTTATGGACCTTTTGCGATCAAATGTACTTGCGAAGAACAATACAAAACGATGAAATAAACAAGACAATTCAAATACCTATACTAATAGTCAAGGAGAAAAGTAATGAACAATTGAGATTAGCACAAATCGTTTATGGAAAATGAGAACATGCTTGTATTAATTATATAAGAAGAAGAAGCTACAACCGAAGCCTTGATGTTGAATCATTGTTCTCCTAGTGTCTTTGACGTCAGCTTTACACACACTCTACAACCCTTGCAAAGCTTACTTACAATCACACTCTCTTGCCTCCTATACCAGCTATGATTCCAACAGCATGAAGATGCTCTCTTGGTATTCTTCTCCCCTCACTCATTAGAGGAAACTTGTATAAATAGGCCAAGGGAATCCCAAAGGGGTTGAGATATTTTTGGAGGAAGGTAGGGAATGATCCCTAGGGGCTAGGCGCTCGAGTGCCACTTATTCCAAGCAGTTGGGATCAACCTCCATGAGGAATTTCGTGTAGAAGGTTCTCGAAATATCCTTTTTTATTCCCTTTTTACAGTACTAACGCTCTCTGTAAATGGACAAGTAGCACTAATGCTCTTTGTCTTGAGGCCAAAGGTGTCATCGACGCATAATGTCAGCAAAAAGGATGTGTCAGGTAGGTCTGACGCCCTATGGCAAGAGACGAGGTGCATTAGACATTTTAGGAATGGGAAAAAAGTACTCCAAAAGATGACTTGGCCATGTCACTTCAGGGGATTGAGCATAGCTACTAATTTCAGGTGTAACAAATTCCCCCCAAAGTATGAAGCTAGAAGAGGATGATAGGTGAAATGCTTTGCTAGATGTGAGTTGGAACAAGAGGTAAAAGGGTGGCAAGCTAAGACTTGACATACAACCGATTACAAAATATCTGACTCAAAACATGGTTGTTGACCAATACATTCACAACAAGATTTGAAGCCAAAATCCGACGTCATCTGACATTTCGTACGGATGTGTCGGACAACAATCACTGAAAAGAATGGCGCTCAAAAAAGTTTTATAGCTCCGTTGAATATCCGACACATCATGCATCGCATATCCGACCCCCCGAGTGTCGAATATCCGACCCTTAAGCGTCAGATATCCAACAGTATGGTGTCGAATATCCGATGGTCTATGGCCCCAATAGTGTCAAATATTCGACCCCTTAGCGTTGGATATCCGATGGTAGGTGTAGGTTTAAAAAAAATATCAATGTAGGGTTTACATGATTTTAAATTTTTGGTCCCATAATTTCAACGGTAATTATGTTCAAGGTGTCGAATATCCAACACATGGCCATTATAAATATAAATTTTTTTAAACATTTCGACATGTTTGTTGTAGAAGCAATGGACGATTTGCGAAATTATTTGTTCCTCGACGGACGATTTGCGAAAATTATTTGTTCCTCGACGGACGTTTTCAAGAATTGTTTTATTCTTCAATGGGTAGTTGTGGGAATTTTTTTTTCATCGACAGACACTTTGCCGGGAATTTTTTATTCTTCGACTTCGCTCCATTTGAAAAAATGTTGATGCATGGAACTTGATATTTTAAGACAAACGGTTATATTCATTAACGAAGTTTGTGACAAAACATCAAATAGAAATATTCCGGATCCAAACGAAGACAACCGACTATTTCTTGCTAGACTATGGGATGTAGCGAAACGAAGGGGTGATGACAAATGTTATTGTCCATGTACTCAATGCAGGGGATTTAAGAGGAGAAGAATATTGATCTCAATAGCCACAAAACATTGCAGGGAACATGGACATGTTGAGGGGGGGAATGAATATCGTCCATTTGTAGGTTTAGCATTATAAAGTTTATTATATTCATTTTTTTGGTAATTGTATGTATTATTTTTATTTTTCATATATTAATGTATATCTATTGATGTTTCCATGTATTTATATTAAAGGAAAGACACCCTACAACATATCATCCAGAGGAATTTATTTCAGAACAAGTTTAGGATCAGGATCATGGAGCGTGTATGTTTACTGGAGAACAAGTGAATGATCATATTGAACAAGATGAGCATACCGATAATGTAATTGAAGATGATGGTACAAATACATTGATCCATGATTCATTTAATGTTAGAATGGATGATGATGATGACGTTGATAATGAAAATGATGATGAATTTGATGATGTTCACGATATACCTCTTCTCGATAAGGCTTATGAACCCCTTTATAAAGGCTCCAAAACATATCTTCTCTCTACTGTATTGTTGATAATGAACTTGAAGGTTATGAATGGTCTTTAAAACATTGCAATCACATGGATGCTAAGGTATGCAAAATAATCTATCACATATATAGGATCGTGATAAATTTTATCTCTATTCCTCTAATAATTGTATTGTTAACTCATTATTGATCATCGTACGGATGAAGTGTGTTTCGTTAATATTATTTATTTATTACATTAATTTTTTTTTTAATTTTTTGGTAGCTTGATAGCTGAATTTTTGTTACCACCATCAAATATTTTACCTCGCACATATCGAGATTTATCTTCCATCATGAAAGAGATTGGAATGCATTATGAAGTAATTCATGCATGCCCCGATGACCATGTTATATATTATAATCAACATGAATTTGCAATAGAATGCCCAGAATGTCATGTAAGTAGATATCGTACAGATAAAGTAACAAAAAAGGTGCCTTAGAAGGTTCTTTGTTATATCACCATCATTCCACATTTGCAACGACTGTTCAGGTGCAAAAACATAGCGCAATTTATGGATTAGCATGCCAGGAATAGAAGTCAAGATGATGTTATTCGAATTCCTGCATATGGTTCTGCTTTTAGAGATATGGAGGAAAAGTGGCCTCTGTAACGTCCCCATCCATCCGACCAGCGAACAGGATGCTACCATGACGTTAACCATCCGAGCTACCAGCCCCATGAACATGTGAATTCATAAAAATACTGAAAAAAAATGCATTGAAGTATAACATGCACAGATGCAATTATTTATCATACACATCGGAAGCAACATACATCCACACAAGCATTAATTCAACATGTTCATCATAATCATTAATAGTAAATAGGATTGCAGAAGTAAAATAGACAAGGTTACTTATCTTATGAAGAACTCGTTCCGTAACCAGCTACGTCGTTGCAACGTTCCACCCAACCATAGTCCAACATGCTCTTTAATCTCTCAGCAACGCTGCCACCCCCGAGTTGGGCATGATTCTCCAAGGAATAGGGAACAAGTAGGCTTACACATAGCCAAGGATACACAAAACACAGCCAAGCCAACACAGTTGGGTTTATCAGGCCATTAAGGAGTTGGGAAAGGCTAAATGCTAAGCTGGTGAGCTCATTACAAAGCTAAGAACACCTACACCAAAACTAGCTTGGATTCTAAGACACCCACACACACCCAACACAAGGAATCAGTCCCTTCTCTGCTACATAGTCCCTCAGGCCCTGCATTCCCTTCCAGTGCTATTTAGGGGTTGTGGAGAAGAAATCCAGCCCTCTAGCTCTGTCTGTGTGGTTTCCAGCCACTAGATTTATCAAGCAAACCAAGCCCCCATCCCTGCTCCCAACACAGTCCAAAGACCAACCATTGCACACATGCAATTAATCAGCTGTTACAGCTTAATAGGGAAAACGACTCCCAAGTGAATTATACAGTCCCAAACGTATCAGTGAACACAGCTCACAACATGGGGAAAATCACGGTCCTGAAACGTGACAGTGAGCACAGCTCACAACATGGGGAAAACAATGACCCGTCCTGGGAAACAAAGCCACCAGGGAGACTTACCCAGGCCACATTGGGGAAGAAATACAGTCTCCCAACCTGTGCATGAGAGAAACTCACACCAGACCCCAAAATACAGAGGGAAAAACATATGCAGGAGCCACAAATCAGTAGGGAAAACTTATACACAGCCCCTGAGCGTAAGATGGCTCTCCACAGGAAAATCGTGGGTGATAGTGACCGAACAACTCCCATCTTACTACGTGAGTAACAACAATGCAGAACACAGTGCGTGAGATAAATCCACACCAAATCCCCAAATACGGATTGAAACTCACTCGATTCCTCCGTGAGGAAAAAAAAGTGAATGACAGTGGAGAAGACTCCCCTCTCCTGGCTGTGTGAGACCCCAAAATAGGAAAGAAGCCTGTGCGTGGGAACAATCAGACTATAGTGAGGAATGAGCAAAAAAACAGAGATAACACATAGTGGAGAGTCCGAAATGTCTGCAGGAGTGATGGCAGTGGTTTTTGCTTTCCATCCTGAGGTCAGCCATGCTGGTGGAGTGTGCGTGTGGGCAAGGACTGACAGTTCTGCCACACTCCACTCCTAGCCATAACTGCCCCAACTAACAGCAACAGTTCTTAATGGAGGTGGTTGGGTAAAATATGGAAAGATGACACATGGCTTTTTCCCCCATTGGCCAAGGTTGGACATTTTCCCCACCCTTATCCTTATGAAAATCATGCCCCTTCTCAATGTAGTTGCCATGAACGTTGCTGGTCAGGGTTCATTTAAATTAAAGATGCATATTTACATGATGACAAAACTTAATATCTGTCGCATGCCCCGACATACCATCGGTGACAATTTCAACCCAAAACATAGCATAACCAATCGATGGTGGGGCCTTGGCCTTTAGCTCCGCACCATGATCATTTACAATATATACATCACATACATCTAATGCAACAGGGTCAAAACTGGGGTGTTACATTCCCCTCCCCCTTCAATAGCACTATCCTCGGTGCTTTACAAAATTGAACAAAATGCTGCACTGGTATCGCCTCAGTGTTCCGCAGATTTGAACAAAAATGGATGTACCAATCGCATGGCATCCTCCATCTCCCATGTAGACTCTTCAGGTCCGTAGTGATCCCATTGCACCTTTACCTGAACTATGGCCTGGTTCCAGAGCATTGTGACCTTCCTATCGAGGATGCACATTGGCTCGATTCAGAATTCTCCCTCGGGTTCCACCTGAATCACACCCCAATTTATCACATGGTTAGGATCATGTACATATCTCTTAAGCAAAGAAACATGAAAAACATTATGAGCCCTAGTGCTAGCAAGAAATGCAAGTCTATATGCAACTGGCCCTATTCTTTCAAGCACTTCAAATGGCCCGCAGTATCTAGGTGACAACTTAGCACAACTTCCAAGCTTCAAGGAACTCTTCCTTGCCCTCACTCTGAGGTAAACATGATCCCCAACACTGAACTCCTTGTTCACCCTATGCTTATCTGCATAGTTTTTTTGTCTGTCCTATGTTGCTTTCATATTCTTCCTGATCTTTACAACCTCTTGCTCCATTTCCTTGAGCAATTATGGTCCCAGCACAACTCTGTTCACTAGGTTATCCCAAGTCACTGGTGTCCTACACCTTCTTCCATACAAAGCTTCATACGGACTCATCCCCAAGGATGCCTGCTATCCATTGTTATAAGCAAACTCTACCAAGTGCAAGTAATCTTCCCACTTGGTTGGTTTGTCCATCGTGTACATGCAAAGCATATCTTCAAGCACTTGATTAACTCTCTCTATCTGCCCATCTGTCTGAGGATGGTATGCAGTGCTGAAGTTTAGCTTTGTACCCAAATCTACAAACAACCCCTTCCAAAAGTTGGAAGTGAACTTGACATCTCTATGAGAGACTATTGTCTTCGGCAATCCATGCAATTTGAATATCTCCTTCATAAAGATATTTGCAATGTCATCAGTCTTATGAGTAGACTTAACCGGTATAAAATGCGTTGCCTTAGTCAACTTGTCCACCACAACCATGATGGAATCATGTTGTCTCCAAGTCATCGTTAATCCTGTAATAAAATCCATGGAAATAACTTCCCATTTCCATTCCAGAACTGGCAAAGGCTGCAACAAACCTGCTAGATGTTGATGTTCAACCTTTACCTGTTGACATTTCATACACCTTGAAATGTACTCAGCCATATCCCTTTTCATTCCTGGCCAAAAGTATTGCTTTCTAGCTATAGCAATTGTCTTCTGATATCTTGGGTGACCAGAATACGGAGCTTGATGGATTTCATCCATGACAACTCTCCTCAAACCTACTACATCCAGAATATAAATTCTACCTTTATAAGTGAGAAGTCCATCTTCTTCCAATTTATATCCCTCATACCTCTTCTCAAGAATTTGCTGTTGCAATTTGTCTTTTACCTGCTCATACAATTCATCTCCAGCAGCATGACTAACAATCTGCTACCTCAAATCTGGTTGGAAAATATTAAGAGATGCCACATGAATTTCTTGCACCTTCCTGCTGAGTGCATCAGCTACCTTATTCTCTTTCCCTTTTATGTGCTTGATTTCAAAATCAAACTCACATAAAAATTCCATCCATCTTGCTTGCCTAGCATTCAGAGTAGGCTGATCAAACAAATACTTCAGTCCACAGTGACCTGTTCTAAGCTCAGATATTCTACCCATCAAGTAATGCCTCCACATTTTGAGGGCATGTACTATGGCTGCAAGCTCTAGATCATGAGTGGCATAGTTCTTCTCATGCTCCTTTAGCTTTCTCGACTCATAGCATATCACGTGGTTGTCCTGCATAAGGACTCCTCCAAGCCCTTGTCCGCATGCATTGGTACACACCAAAAAATCTTTCTTTGGGTTTGCAACCTTCAATACTGGTGCACTGGTGAGAAGACTTATCAATTGCTGGAAGCTTTCTTCACACCTCGATGTCCATTCGAACTTCATCCCCTTCTTTTGCAAAGAAGTGATGGCATGTGCAACCCTGGAGAATCCCTCAATGAATCTCCTGTAGTATCCTGCAAGTCCCATAAAATATCTAACATCTGTCACATTTCTTGGAGTAGGCCAATTCATAATGGCTTCAATATTTTCAGGGTCCACAGATATACCCTCCTCTGAGATAATGTGACCCAAATACCGAATTCTATCTCTATAGAAGTCACACTTGCTCAGTTTCACATACAACTAATGCTCCCTGAGCAAATTCAATGTCAATCTCAAATGTTCTTCATGCTCTTTCTCATTCTTAGAATAAACAAGAATGTCATCAAGGAAAACAAGAACAAACTTGTCCAAATATCTGCTGAAGACACTATTCATAAGGCACATAAATGTAGATAGTGCATTTGTGAGACCAAATGGTACCACTACAAACTCATAATGCCCATACCTTCTCCTAAAGGCTATCTTATGAATGTCTTCATCCTTTATTCTCACTTGATGGTAACTAGACCTCAAGTCAATCTTGGAAAATACCTTTGCTCCCCTCATTTGATCAAAGAGGTCATCAATCCTAGGTAAAGGATATTTATTCTTCATAGTTACCTTGTTCAACTGTCTGTAATCAATACATAACCTGAGTGTACCATCTTTCTTCTTTACAAATAGGACCGGTGCTCCCTAAGGAGACACACTCGGTCGAATATACTTCTTTTCCAACAACTCTTGCAGTTGCATCTTCAACTCTAGCATCTTCGGTGTGCTCATCCTGGAGGGTGCCTTGGACACTGGTGTTTTTCCTGGCACAAGTTCAATTGTGAAATCAATGTCCCTCTTTGGAGTAAGCCCTAGAATCTCATCAAGAAACACATCTCTGAATTCCTGTAACACCTGATAGTCCTCCAACCTCGGAGTTTCATCTCCTGATGTCTCCAAAATATGAGCTACATATAACTGGAAACCCTTCCTACAGAACTTCTTTAACTGCATTGTTGAAACCTACCTTACTGAAATCACCTTTGGAATACCTTTCACAACTACCAGGTTCCCTTCTTCATTCATGCATTCAAAAGTTTTATCATAACAGTCAAGCTTCACTCTGTGAGCTTCTAACCAATCCATTCCAATGAGAACATCATAGGAACCAAGTGGTAGAACATTCAGATCTACACAAGTGACCAATCCATTCATGACCAATGGACATTTCTCTACCACTTCACTGACCTTTCTCTTAGTTCCAGTGGCTAGCTGAACTAACCAAGATTTTCTATGCTTTACCTTCTTAAAAGCACAAATCTCCACTACTCTAGGAGTAATGTAACTGTGCGTAGAACCAGGGTCAATCAAAATAGAAACAGGTTGTTCAACAATCTTACCTGCTACTTCAACCACAGTTGACTGGTGATCTGCTTGATGGTCCTCTAGTGCTGCATAGATCCTAGGGACTGCCCTTGCTACTTGACCCACTGTTTCTACTTCTTGAATGTTATAAGCTGGTATTGCACTCTCATTCTCGAGTGGACAATTTCAGCGCATGTGGGGTCCTCCACATTTCCAGCATTAAAGTGGCCCTCTATTCTGTTGTCGATCCTTAGGCTTTTCTCCTGTCATTCCAACTGGTTTACCTGCAGATTGGGATGGCTACTTCTGCTAATTCCTGAGGTTAGAAGGTTTGAAACCTTTCTTTCTTTGGTCAAACTTCTCATTCTTCTTGTCCTTCCATGCCTTATGGTAATTAGTTTTACCTTTGCTTTGCTCATAGCAATACTTAGCCTTCCTTATTGCTTCTTCAAGAGTTCTAGGTTCATAAAACTCAATTCTATCTTTGTAAGACTAAGGTAATCCACTTAGAAAACTCTAGACCTTCACTTTTTCATCTTTGATGTACCGAACATACCTCAATAGCTCCAAAAACGTATTTGCATATTCTTCCATGGTCTGCTGTCCCAATCTCAGCTCATGGAAATCCTTAATCTTGTCATCATAATACCTATCAGAAAGGTATTTCTGCTTGAAATACTTCTTGAACTGTTTCCACTTAAGTCTCCTTTCACTGATCCTCTTTACTTGCTTGAAGTGTTCTGTTGATTGCATGGGAAGACCCGGGTTTACTATAACCAATCAACAACACCCCTAACTCACTGGCCCTTTCGGCGACAGACCGCGAAGCGATCTGAAGTCTCACCCGAAGTGAATCTAATGGGTTGGCCAAGACTCAAGTGTCTTGGACCAGGTTCTGCGCATCCTACTTTTCTCCTCTTACTCCTATGATTCACAAGGTCGGCTAACCCTGCGCATCGCACATCCCCTTCTACTCGCAGCCCTTTTCGCCGTGCGATTCTTACCCACACGTAAGTCGCACGGATTCTTCCCACGTTGCGCAACTTCCACTTACTCATAATATCTCCTACCGTATTGCATCTCCATGCACCGCGAGACACCCAACCTCTCCTCAACGCTAAGCCCTCAGGTCGCAGTCTCGCGCACCGCAGCTCCTATGCCGGTGCGATATCGCCTCCCTGCGATATCCTACCACTACGACTTTGCACTCTTAGCGTTGACTATGTCTCGGTGCGAAACTCTACTTCTCAGAAGTTATATTGTGATTAAATGGTCATCAGAAATAGACGTAAAGGAGTCTTTAAACAGCTTACTAAAATACTTCAACTTATCTCTATCTTCTTGCATTATCATGAGTTGAGCAATACATACATTCACTTACTGCAACTAACATCATATGCATAATAACCAGTAACAATAAGCAAATACAATCACATTCATACAACACATAACACGCAGATTTAACGTGGTTCACCCCCAGGATGGGAGTTACGTCCACCAAACTGTGCTTCTATTATATATCTTGAGGGAAGTTAGCACAGTCTGTTGCACTGCATATGCAGCACGAGATCTCTCCTAGATCTCTGGTCTATCTCTATCTCTATATTGCCTTTCTTTCAATAGATCCTTCCCTCTGTTTCGTCTCTGTGGATGGTTACATACAGACTCAAATGACTCATAGACAAGCTAGGTGTCTGGATCGTTACAACACAATCTGTCTGACTGACTCCTGAGTCTACCTCAAAATAATCTACTGACTGACTAACGACTCATCCTACGAGCCAACCAACTGGCTAACAGACTGATTAGCTAACCCTTTACAATACAAAATGCAAGCTTTTATAGGCGGCCTGAAGGTCTCGCCATTACAACACTGTGGGCCTGTCCCAACAGTAAACCCATACCCTAATTAGTGACAGTCGGTCCTCTCTGTCCTTGAGGTAGCAACTTCCCGTCACACCACAGCTCTCTGCAGTCTTCCATGCTTCTCGGCACTGACCATGGGTACTATGCACCGCTTCTCTGCTTTCTGTCCTTCGCCTTCAATACTTGAGCCTCGTTGCTCCTTCTTCTTTATGAGGGTCGCTGAGCCCTCCTATCTTCCGCCGCTGCCTTCAATGCAGTGGTTGAGCTTTCTTCTCTCGGTCGCTCGGGTACCGTTGCCTTCTTGAATTTTCTATCCCAAAAGTCATGGTTTCCGGCTCTGCTCTCCAGCTGGAAACATGCTACGGCGTCGTAGCTCTTTCTTGTCTTCTTTCTGCCAAAACTATATCTTTCCGCCAAAACTAGCAGCTTCTTCTGTAGCTGCGGGACCCTGCTCCAACAGTCCCCTAACACTTACTTGTGGCTTGCCCTTGAGCCACCTGGAACAGGCTTCTCTTGCTGCAACTTGTCCTTCGCCTCCTGCGAAGTGCGCTGTAACCTGCCTTGAAGTCCTGCGACTTCATTCTTGATCCCGCTGTATCTTTCCGCCAAAAATTTCAAAATTTTCCCCCTTTAGTCTTCCTTTTCGCCGCTTGATCGGCTCCATTCTCTTCTTTTCGTCGGTGAAATAGTTCCATCAGTAGCTGCAACGACAACTCATCATCTTCGATCTTCTCCCGATTGGCGGCCCAATCTACTGAGGCATAACCTGATCAGTATCAACAGTCTCTTCTCGTCGGAAGACTAGTGCCCTAGGCTTTCGAATGACGGGTGCACGAACCACTTTCTGCTTCTGATAGTTGATGATTTCGGGCCTTAGAAAAGTTTTTAAACTTTCTTTACGGTGTCAGTGGTTGGAGGCCTTACCTGCCGGATGCGTAGCTGTCTAGCCATCCACAACGGCGGGTGCTCGATCAACTTTTTTCCACCGACGAACGTCGAACACTTAGAAAATTTCCCCCAATTTTCCTTCCAACTGTCCTCTGTCGGGTATGCTTCTTCCTAGCTCTCCGCTACATCGGAAGTCCATTCCACTAAGTGTTCCGATGAACCGACAGTTCAAACAATTAGACAAATTTGTGGAAGTTTTTTGTCATCAACTTCTGATCTCTGCTAGGTAGAAATAAATTTTGCTTTTGTCACTGCATCTTCGTGGTCCATTCAGGCCCATGCTACAACATGAGCTTTGATACCACACTTTAACGTCCCCATCCCTCTGACCGGTGAAGAGGATGCTACCATGGCATTAACCATTCGGGCTACCAGCCCCATGAACATGTGAATTCATAAAAATGATGAAACAAAATGCATTGAAGTATAACATGCACAGATGCAATTATTTATCATACACAGTGGAAGCAACATACATTCACACAAGCATTCATTCAACATGTTTATCATAATCATTAACAGTAAATAGGATTGCAGAAGTAAAATAGACAACGTTACTTATCTTATGAATAACTCGTTCCGTAACCAGCTACGTTGCTGCAACGTTCCACCCAACCATAGGCCAGCATGCTCTTTAATCTCTCAGTAACGCTACCACCCCCGAGTTGGGCATGATTCTCCAAGGAATAGGGAACAAGCAGGCTTACACATATCCAAGGATACACAAAACACAGCCAAGACAACACAGTTGGGTTTATCAGGCCATTAAGGAGTTGGGAAAGGCTAAATGCTAAGCTGGTGAGCTCATTACAGAGCTAAGAACACCTACACCAAAACTAGCTTGGCTTCTAAGACACCCACACACACCCAACACAAGGAATTTGTCCCTTCTCTGCTACACAGTCCCTTAAGCCCTGCATTCCCTTCCAGTGCTATTCAGGGGTTGTGGAGAAGAAAGCCAACCCTCTAGCTCTATCTGTGTGGTTTCTAGCCACTAGGTTTATCAAGCAAACCAAGCCCCCATCCCTGCTCCCAACATAGTCCGAAGAACAACCATTGCACACATGCAATTAATCAGTTGTTACATCTTAACAAGGAAAACGACTCCCAAGCAAATTATACAGTTCGAAATGTATCAGTGAACACAACTCACAACATGGGGAAAACAACGGTCTCAAAACGTGACAGTGAGCACAAATCACAACATGGGGAAAACAATGACCCGTCTTGGGCAACAAAGCCACCAGGGAGACTTACCCAGGCCACACTGGGGAAGAAATATAGTCTCCCAACCTGTGCATGAGAGAAACTCGCACCAGACCCCAAAATACAGAGGGAAAAACATATGCAGGAGCCACAAATTAGTAGGGAAAACTTACACACAGTCCCTAAGCGTAAGATGGATCTCCACAGGAAAATTGTGGGTGATAGTGACCGAACAGCTCCCAGCTTACTATGTGAGTAACAACAATGTAGAACATAGTGTGTGAGAGAAATCCACACCAAATCCCCAACTATGGATTGAAACTCAATCGATTCCTCCGTGAGGAAAAAAAAATGAATGACAGTGGAGACGGCTCCCCTCTCCTGGCTGTGTGAGACCCCAAAATAAGAAAGAAGCCTGTGCGTGGGAACAATCAGACTATCGCGAGGAATGAGCAAAAAAACAAAGATAACGTGTAGTGGAGAGTGCGGAATGTCCATGGGAGTGATGGCGGTGGTTTTTGCTTGCCATCCTGAGGTTAACCATGCTGGTGGAGTGTGCGTGTGGGCAAGGACTGACAGTCCTGCCACACTCCACTCCCAGCCATAACTCCCCAACTAACAGCAATAGTTCTTAATGGAGGTGGTTGGGTAAAACAAGGAAAGATGACACATGCCTTTTTCCCCTATTGGCCAAGGTTGGACATTTTCCCCACCCTCATCCTTGTGAAAATCATGCCCCTTCTCAATGTAGTTGCCGCGAACGTAGCTGGTCGGGGTTCATTTTAATTAAAGATGCATATTTACATGATGACAAAACTTAATATATGCCGCATGCCCCAACATACCATTGGTGACAATTTCAACCCAAAACATAGCATAACCAATCGATGGTGGGGCCTTGGCCTTTAGCTCCACACCATGATCATTTACAATATATACATCATATACATCTAATGCAACGGGGTCAAAACCGGGGTGTTACAGCCTCTCTTTAAAGAAGAACCACGTAATCTTAGGACTTCTTTGGCAGCAGATGGTGTTAATCCATTTGCATAGATGAAATCTATTTACACGGTATGGCCTATTTTTGTTATCAACAATAACATTCCTCCATGGTTGTCAATAAAGAGGGAGCACATAATGCTGTCGATGATTATTCCAGGTTTTTTTGTCGAAAACTATTTTATTTATAATATAGTTGTGGCATCTCATTTGTCGTATTATGTTTCTTAATTTCATATATATATCTATTATTTTACTCTTGTGCATGGTTTATATATCTTAATGGTTCTCAAAATGATATATTTTATATGTACTTCAAATCAATTAGGTAAGTTCCAAGTCAAATATATGAATGTATACATCAAAACTCTTATAAATGAGCTACTGAAGTTATGGAATGGCATAACTATGTATGACATATCTAGACCAATATGACAAAGGCAATTTCAATTCCATGCAATGGTTGTATGGACAATACACGATGCCCCTCGGTTAACTTCATTTTGTGGTTTGTAATTTTAAGTTCCACTTTAATTGCATTTAATGATATGGAGTAGTTAGAATAGTTTATATATGAATATATTTGACATAGATATTCCATATCTAAATATTGTAGGTCTTCAGGCAAAGGGTAAATTTTCATGTCCAGTTTATGGTCCTAAGATAAAATCTCGTCGTTCAAAAAGCTTAATAAAGGAGGTTTTTGATGAGTATAGGCATTTCCTCTCTAAGAATCACAGGTATAGAACAACTAAAAAAAATATTTTCAATGTGAAGCAGGAGGCTGCATTAAAACCATGGAGAATGACACCTCACCTTTGGAAGATGCAATAAAATAGAAATTGTCATCATGGTACGTATGGATCATCGTATATGAATTGTTATGTATTTTAATTTTTATTGCAAGTTTTTTACTATAGTGGCCATATTTGATTTATGATGTAATTTATTTATAAACTAATATTCATGATGTCCGTCGTGATCATGAAGGCATTAATGGGCTTCCATGAGGAATGAAAAGTTATCCTATTCAATTCAGCAGGTTGCCCTACTATGAGCACCTACAAATTGCTCATTTGTTTGATACAATGCATATTGGAAAGAATGTTACTGAAACCTTATAGTGACTACTAGAGCTAAGGAGGGAGAAAGATAAAGTTGTGAAAGCTTGCAAAGACATTCAAGAAAGCAACCATGCAATGAAAGACATCATCCAATTTCATACCAACAGAGAACAAGTTAATATAAACTCAATTCCATGGATGTTTACGAAGCAACAAAGCAATGTTGTCAAAGAAGTAATGCAGAAAATTAAATTTCCCACTAGATTTTGTGCGAACTTGAAGACTATCATAACCAAAAAAGGTGATTTTGCGGGGGTCAAACACATGATTGGCATGTCTTCATCAAGGTAATTATTATTGTTATGTCCATATAATTTTTTTTTTGTCATTTTACTGTGTATAATTTTTTTTCTTGTTTTTATACTCTTTGTTTAATAAATGGCATGGTTTGTATATTGATATAGTATGTTCTACCTCTCTCTCTCCTGGACAACTTCGACAACAATGTCAAACAAGTTATATATAATCTTGGTAAATACATGAGGTAACTAACGATTAATTGCATGTGCTTAGTGTTTCTTTAATTCTCCGTATAATTTATATTTGTATTTTTTGTGCACTATTTCAACATATATTGTAATTTAATGTTTATTTTTGTTAAATATTGTTATTGGTTTGCGTCACTTGTAGATGGTTTAGATCTAAAGAAATCCATAAAGAAGATATTAAGTATTGGAGGAGAGAAATTCCTCACCTCATGTGTGAAATGCAGAAGCATCTACCATCAGCATTTTTCAATGCACAGGAACACTACCTCATACACCAAGTTGAGTAGATTGAGTTGTGTGGACCTATGCACTCAAGGTCCATGTAGATGGTTGAAAGGCACTTGAAATTTATGAAGGGTTTGGTGAGACAGTGAGCACATGCTGAGGGTTCTATGATGGAAGGATATACGGTATACCAAAACATGTTGTATGTTAGTGAATATCTTCCTATTTTAGCATCAAAGCTCAATTTGCATCGCATTTGTGATACTAACTCCAATAACAAATTTGAAGGGGAGCAACTGAAGGGAAAAGGTAGATTGAGGAAGTTGAAAGGTAATTATTAGCTTGTGGATGTTTATTATATCATTCATATTCTAATTGTATTTTCTAGTCATAATTGCTTCAATTAAGAGCATATACTTTGTTCAGGATATTTACACCTTTCTTTCACTTTAATGGTTATTGTCATTAAATAGTTGGTCGAGAATGGGATGCAATTCATTTATACATTGCAAACTATCCTGACTGGATGAAGGTATGGATTGAATGATGCGAACAATCGGGTCATGGAATATCATGGGAAGGTGTGGCTTCATTGGTAAAGGTAGCACAACGCAATGGAGATAGAAATCTAACAGAAAGGGAAATTGATTTAGCATATGGTGTAAAAGAAAAAATGGCAAGCATATAATTAATCAATCCCTCTAAATATTTTATTTTGCAAATTACATTTTGATGTACATGTTCTTCTTTTCCATGTATTGCTTCATAAGGACTGAATGGTTGTGTAATCTTTTCATGTATTGCTTATTGCAGGTAAAACACCATAAGGCTATGGTCTACAATGGAGGTAGATATCGGATCAAAAAATTGAATGAAACAAAGAAAACATCACATTCTGGGATATCGGTTGTCTTTGAGGTTACCAATGTTTCATCTAGAACTGACAGACATCCAGAAGTCTCAGAAAATAAATACTATATGTATCTGGAAGATATTATACAGTGTGATTTTAAATCCTTTAAGGTAGTTCTATTCGTTGTCAAATGGTACAGGTTACGATTGAATCAATGTGATCCCGAGAACTATTATTGAACATGATAATGGATTTACCATGGTAAACACAAGGTTGTTTGAGCCAGGAATAGAGCCCTATGTTCTTCCAAGCCAATGTGGACAAGTATTTTACTCAAAGGTTCCAAGTAAAGTGGGCTGGTCATTTGTTGTGAGACACGATCCAAGGGGAAGGCCAGTAAATTATAACCTAGACAATGCTAATGGAGAGGGTTCTCTAGAAGAAGGATACGATGATGCAGAGCATGATCAACATGAGTTAGATGATGATGATGATCCATCAAAAGATGTACTCCAAGAAACAGTTGAATCCAATGATGTAGCAAACAATGCCGATGAAAGTTATAGCGATGATGACACAATGAGCATAAATGATGATGACGACGACGATGATATTGCCAACCCTTACAATGTTGACTCTAGATCTGATGATACAGATGATGACTTAGTTTAAGAAGATGATGACATGGATGAAGAAGACGATGAAATATAATTAATGAAAGGTAACTATGAAAGGTAAATATCCCCATGATCATTGTCATCAACATTATCATTGTCATCAGCATTATCATTGTCATCATCGTCATCAAAATCATAATTATCATCGTCATCATCAAAATCATCAAAATCATAATTATCATCATCATCTTCATCATCATCATCATCGTCATCATCATCATCTTCATCATCATCTTCATCATCATCATCATCATCATCATCATCTTCATCATCATCGCCATCATCATCATTAAAATTAAGACTACATCAAATTAATTACTTTATATCATCGTCATTGTCTTCACCATCATCATCGTCATATTGTCTTCATATCGTCTTCATCATCATCATCGTCATCGTCATATCGTCTTCATCATCGTCATCCTCATCAACATAATCATCACCAACATCATCATCTTCATCATAATCGATGAAGATGAAATTTTTATCCTCATGATCATTGTCATCATCATTATCAATATTCTCATCATCATCATCATCTTCATCATCGTCGTCATCATTGTTGCCATCATCATCATTAAAATTAAACCTAGATCAAATTAATTACTTCATATCATCGTCATCGTCGTCTGTAGCATCGTCATCGTCTTCATCATCGTCATCGTCATACCGTCTTCATATCATCTTCATCATTGTAATTGTCATCATCGTATCGTCTTTATCATCGTCATCCTCACCAACATAATTATCACTAACATCATCATCTTCATCAGAATTGCTGAAGATGACATCGTTATCCTCATGATCATTGTCATCATCATTATCATTGTCATCAAAATCATAATTATCATCATCGTCGTCGTCTTCGTTGTCATCAAAATCATAATTATCATCATAATCTTCATCATCGTTGTCATCATCATCTTCATCACCATCATCATCATTAAAATTAAACCTAGATCAAATTAATTACTTCATATCATCATCATCGTCATCTATAGCATCATCATCATCTTCGTCATCATTGTCGTCATATCGTCTTCATCATCGTCATCATCGTATCGTCTTCATCATCGTCATCCTCACCAACATAATCATCACCAACATCATCATTTTCATCATAATCAATGAAGATGACATCATTTTCCTCATGATCATTGTCATCGTCGTCATCAAAATCATAATTATCATCATCATTGTCGTCTTCATCGTCATCAAAATCATAATTATCATCATCATCTTCATCATCGTCATCATCATCGTCGCCATCATCATCATCTTCATCACCATCACGATCATTAATTACTTCATTAATTTTGATCATCGTCATTGTCGTCTGTAGCATCATCATCGTCTTCATCATCGTTGTCGTCATATCGTCTTCATCATCGTCATCATCATCGTCGTATCTTCTTCATCATTGTCATCCTCATCAACATAATCATCACCAACATCATCATCTTCATCATAATCGATGAATATGACATCGTTATCCTCATGATCATTATCATCATCATGATCATTGTCATCGTCGTCATCAAAATCATAATTATCATCATCGTCGCCATCTTCGTCATCATCAAAATCATAATTATCATCATCATCTTAATCATCATCGTCATCATCATCGCCATCATTGTCACCATCATCATCATCTTCATCACCATCATGATCATCTTCATCGCCATCATCATCATTAACATTAAACCTAGATCAAATTAATTACTTCATATCATCGTCATTTTCGTCTGGAGCATCGTCATCATCTTCATCATTGTTGTCGTCATCATCAACGATGAAACATAATGAAAGGTAAAAATTTAATTAGACCTATTCTTTTATCTTATTTCTTTTAAAAAAATAGTTACAGACATCATCATCATCATGTGGATCATCATCGTCATCATCCTCACCATCCTCATGATCACCATCCTCAACATCATCATCATCATCTTCATCATATCTAATCATCATCATCATCATCATCATCATAATCATCATAATCGTCATCATCATAATCACCCTCATCGTCATCTTCATCATCATTGTCGACGTCGTCATCATTGTCTTCATCATCATGACCATCATCATTGTCATCATCATTATCATTGTCATTGTTATCATCAAAATCATCATTATCATCATCGTTGTCATCGTCGTCATCATCGTCATCATCATCATCTTCATCATTATCATCATCATCATCATAGTGTGAAGATTAGTGTTTTAAAACACTAATATCTTGATAGTGTGAGTTAATTATATTGCCAAATACTATAAATAAATATTAATTTAAAGTGATTTATGCCTAAACCTTTATCATTTGATAATGCACATAAGCTAAATTGTAGTTAGTAACACACATGGTTTTCTTTTGATGTGATATTTGCTAATAAAAATAAAGTGATTATAGCTATAAATATTTAATTTTATTTATATTTGAAATATTTTTCCATAAAATATTTTATATGAAATTTTAGAATTTATCATTTTATTTTTCTTTTGAATGTTTTAAGTTTATTTTAAAAAAGTATTTAATTTAAATAAGATATTTTTATAGAAGAATGTAGTTAGCAAAATTGATGTCCAAAATTTTTACTTAGTTTATTGCTATAATAAAAAGATTATATGTTAAGAATATAGAACATAACATTAATGTTTTTTTTAAAATCTTTTACTTACCTTATGGCTCACGAAAAGATATTAGATTCCAATTTTTTCATATATCTTCGATCTTACCGCAACTTTATATTTTGGTGACAAACATCAAAATCATTTTAGATATTTAGACTTTGTTAAATTTCCACAACAATGGCTTCTTAAGTTGTTTAAATGTTGTCATTCCACCCACCAAAGTTTGACTCTCCTAATTGTTGTCATTCCACCCACCAAAGCTTGAGTCTCCTCGATAGCATTTGTGACTTATAGCTATTAAATAAGATATATGTCAAGGTTCTTAGTAAAAGTGTATGTGATAATAAATCATTATTCTCTTCTTTCTTTTATTAGGAATTTATGACTTTTTTTATGATGGTGATGACAATGATGACGACAATGTTACCATATTGGTCTATCATATTTTGTTATATTGAATCCAAGCTCAAAAAGGGCACAAATAAGATTATAATGATTATAAAAGAATTGGGCCCTTAATCAACATCATCATCATCATCATCATCTTCATCATCATCGTGTTCATCATCATCGTCTTTATCATCACACATTGTCATACATCATCGTCTTCATCATCATCATCATCATCATCACACATCATCATCTTCATCACACATCGTCGTCATCATCATCATCATCATCATCATGTGGTTCATCATCGTCATCATCCTCACCATCCTCATCATCATCATGAACATCATCATCATGTGGTTCATCATCGTCATCATCCTCACCATCCTCATCATCATCATGAACATCATCATCATCATCATCATGCTCATCATCATCAACATCATCTTCATCATCATCATCATCATCTTCAACATCATCATCATCATCATCATCATCATCATCATCTTCATGCACATCATCATCATGTGGTTCATCATCGTCATCATCCTCACCATCCTCATTGTCGTCATGAACATCATCATCATCATCATCATATTCATCATCATCAACATCATCTTCATCATCATCATCATCATCTTCATCATCATATTCATCATCATCATCATCATCATCATCATCTTCATCATCATCAACATCATCATCATCAACATCATCATCATCACACATCATCATCATCATCATCATCACACATCATCATTTTCATCACACATCATCATC
Organism: Pseudotsuga menziesii; assembly: GCA_001517045.1. Lineage (NCBI taxonomy): Eukaryota > Viridiplantae > Streptophyta > Pinopsida > Pinales > Pinaceae > Pseudotsuga > Pseudotsuga menziesii. The sequence continues at coordinate 166,286 of LPNX010293010.1, read as the reverse complement.
ATCATCATCCTCACCATCCTCATCATCATCATGAACATCATCATGTTCATCATCATGTTCATCATCATCAACATCATCTTCATCATCATCATCATCTTCTTCATAATCATCTTCATCATCATCATCATCATCATCATCATCATCTTCATGAACATCATCATCATGTGGTTCATCATCGTCATCATCCTCACCATCCTCATCATCATCATGAACATCATCATCATCTTCATCATCATCAACATCATCTTCCTCATCATCATCACCATATTCATCATCATATTCATCATCATCATCATCATCATCATCATCATCATCAACATCATCATCATCATCAACATCATCATCCATCAACAACATGATCATCCATCATCATCATCGTCGTTGTCGTCGCCATCAGTGGCATCTCATCGTCATCATCACCAACATCATCATTGCCATCGACAACATCATCAGTGTCATCATCATCATCATCATCAACATCGTTAGCATTTTCATCATTTCATATGATATCAAGACAGTCATCACCATCATCATCATCATCATCATCTTCATCATCATCATTGTCGTCATCTTCATCATCATCTTTGTCTTCGTCATCAGCATCATCTTCATTCTCATAATCAGCATCCTCATCTTGATTAGCATCATCATCATCATAATGATCGGCATTATTGATAACATCATGATCATCATCGACATCATCATCATCAGCGACATCCTCATTCTCATCATCATAGATTCATTGCACACATAAAGACTCACATAGATACATCCTCCTCTTTGTATATATAAAAAAAAACATAGCATACATATATAAATAAAACATAGTATATATATATAAATAAATAATATAAAGCATAAATAAATTAATAAATTAAAACATAAAACAATATATAAAAATAATTATAAAACAATTATTTATAATACACATATATAAAGAAAATAACAAAAACATAAAACCACAAAAAAAACACTAATAGTGCACTATTTTCCTTTCAGCTTCACGAGAAAGATTCTTCTATGCATCTCGTCGGGTGCTTGTCGTTCAGTGATAAAGGGTCGATCTACGCAACTTGGCTGGAGAACAATATCAGTGGGAGCAACGATTTGGACCGGCCACGAAGAGTAAGGAGAGTGGATTGTGGTTTTGTAGCGGACAAGGAGGCTAATTGTCAGTCGAGACAATGCATCCCAAAATTGTGAGTACCATGCCCTAATTCATGTTTATTTTTATTTTTTTAAGATAGTCCTACAAAAATCTAGGGTTTTTTAGCCAATAGAGGAAAGGCAGAGGCTATTTGATCAGGCTTAGACCCAGGTTGTGCAGGGTTAGTACGTTTCAATCCCGCCTTCTCAATTTAGGCTTTGGATAAAGCAAACCACCATTTTTATGGGGTCGGATGGTCCTCACTCTCTCGTCCAGTGGTGATGTGTTCCTTTTCACTCGGTTATGGTGAACGAGATCTTGTGTGGGTGAGAAATTAGACACCTGATTTATATACCTTTCCTACTTGATTACTTTACTTTTACCAACAACCCAAAGGGTCTCTATCTATACTGCATGCTTCTTCACCAACTTGAATCCTTCCTTATCAACTTTCAAACATGGTTTTTCTTCGCTATGCATGCATTTACATTGATCAGCTAATGACAGACCCAATTTGACTGTTTCAGCTAACCCGCATTTGACCCATATTGGTTGATATGGATTTTGAAGTTTGTCCAGTCTGAGCGTTACAATTAGTGGACGAACCCACCACATTTTGGTTCGCATTCAAAATGGTTTGGTTGTTTTTATGTGAGTTATCTCAACAACCCCTTCCCAAATAAGCTATTAAGCTAACCCCACCCAAATGAGATGCTTAAGGGAGGTTTAGAGAAGGATTCGAGTTCCATGGGAGGTTTAGAAAAGGATTCGAGTTCCACCATAGCCACGATAGATAGAGTTTTTTTGCTCACATGTATGCTTGGTCTGGTGGAGAAGGATGAAAATTGGTTGCTTCCCCGAGTAGGAGTGTTGAGCCATATTTTGTTATAAGCAATAAACTCAAACCTAATCCCTAGATCATTCAAGATCATTATAAAATCCCTAGGTTAGAAAGAAACTCGAACCTAACCCAATATTTTCCAAATGTAGCGACAACAAGGGTTTGCCAGAATTCTACCAAATGTTATGGATTTCTTCTTTAAGGTGTTTTATTATAGAACTTGAACTCGAACCTAACCCAGTAATTCGCAAGCTCTAAACATCATGAGAGCTTGGACTATACAATATATTTTCATTACGTGATTGAATGAAGTAATCCACTTACAATAACTATTTTTTCAAAACTTTAAATTTTTTTCTAGATACCTGTTAATATCATCATAAAAAAAAACTGTCCATGAGGACAGAGTTCAAAAGCTCTGTCCACATGAACTATATCTCACAAAATATAACAAGTGTTCAGCCAAGCAATGGTGAAGATTCATGGTATTATGCTTCACAAGTTTGCGATGTTGCAAGCTAATGAAACATAATACCACGAATCGTCACCATTATTAGCCAACACTTATTAGCTATTTTAGAGTTAGTGAATTGAAAGTGGCTAAGTCAATGCAAAAAACAAAGGTAATAAGTTTGACTAAATAAACTATTTTGATAATTGTACCTACATCTTCTGCTACATGCATTGCTTGCATGCCTCCCCTATCTCGACGTACTATCAAAATTATTATTATTGGTATGTGTACCTTCTCTCACTAACAGTCTTCTTCCTATTTATTCTCCAAAAATTACTATATTATAGGGCCTTTTGGCACTATATTGTTTTGCATGCAACTTTTATTTTGTCAATCTAGCATAACTAAAGCACCGAACCTACAAACATACTATCAAAACAATAGAATATCAGTTTGGGATACTATATTTTTCCATTTGGTGATCTAGTACCTTTTGTAATACCTTCAACCCTTCAAAATATAGGGGATAAGAGAAGGTACATGTGGTACCTAACAAGCAGAACCTAGATAATGCCTATAAACGAGTCATTAATGGCTATGATAAGAAATAGTTTCACATTTGAATTGCTTCAATAACCTATAAATAGTAAAGAATCCCTACTCTAGAAATATCATTTCACAAAATAAAACACACCATAATCCACGCGTAATTTGATAAATGAATGGAAATAACTATCAATGGGCAATAATAATAATAATAATATACCCATAGATCTTAGTTTAGGGATGTATTGAGGTTTATACCACATATTTGATAGTGTATGCATCCAATACTTGCTAGTTACTTGATCACTAATATCAATTGATATACCATCACTCTTATTGGTAACTCCAATTTTTTCACATTTCTAGTAACATACAAATTCCAACCTCTTTGTTTTCACGGAGTTTTTGTGAGGTTATGGGTGCAAAAATAGTGGAGATTGGCATCCTAAGGTTGATATTGGTACCTTCAATTTTTTAGATACCATGATTGTTTTATGGTTTCTAATCCCAAGGATCCTCCTTAATTGATACGTCATGATAGTTTTATGGTTGCTAGCCCCAAGGGTCATCAATTGGTAGACGCTCATGTGAAAGCTCACATAGGCCTCAAGATCAAATCTAAAAGAAGAAGAACAATCTAAAATTAAGTTTAAATTTAAAGAAGAAAAATCTAAAATTAATTACCATTTTATGCAAGATTACATACATAAATATTTTATTATTAAATATTAAAATATTTAAAATATTTTATTATTATTAATTTAGGGTTGCCTTAGGGTTGAAAATTAGTATGGGAAAACAAGTTAGTGTTGCCTTAGGGTTGAAAATTAATATGGTAAAACAAGCATCATCATGACAAGCTAAAAGGAATAAATCAACAAATATTATGGACTGATATAAATGTATTTAAAACATTATTTTCATTCCTGAACGTGCCAAGTAACAGATCCAGAAATGTCCGCTCTTCACCACCATGGATTATATATATATATATATATATATGCACTATAGAGTAGCACTGAAGAGGTTAAAACATCCACTCTATAGGATCTCCAAGAACTCAACATCATTATTTGTCCATTACTGTAAAGGCATTGTACTAGAAGATTTTCCCGGGCTTGTTGATTTCACGGTAAATTTGAACGTAAATGATAAACAGAGAGGAGCATTAAGCAAGCTACAACACTTTGTAGGAAATCGAATGAGTAGAGATATAATGTCTACAGCATTTTGCATACATCCTTGAATTGAATGATGTTAATTCTTGGTGATCCTGTAGAGTGGATGTTTGATTGCTCTATCGGTTGCTTCTTGGAATTTATAATAAACTTGGTCCAATATCATGATTCGACCGTGAGTTGCTTAGTTGACTGAAAATTGGGTTAGATGATACTTGGCCATTAATGGACAATCATGAATCTTATGGTTTATGCTTTGGGTCTTGAAGCAAGTACTAAGTATTTTGATGTCCTCCATTTTTTATTTGAACATTTTATGTCAATTTTCACTATGTCTGATTTTTTTTTGCCCCTTTTACAATGAACACGATAAGATGACCTTTGTGGTTTAGACAGTTGGTTAGCTTTAGAATTATTCCTTGTTGTGAGTGATAGTTGATGTTTCCTTGCCCTTTTTCCATCCCCTTGGTTTCATCAAATCATTGAGGAAGGCATGATATGGTTAATTTAAGAACCTTTTGGTTTGTGTGGAATATTCTTTTTTGGTTCTTTCCACTATGGGATTGACTTAGGGTTTCCTTAGGGTTGAAAATTAGTATGGGAAAACAAGTTAGCATTGCCTTAGGGTTGAAAATTAATATGGGAAAACAAGCATCCTCAAGACAAGCTAAAAGGAATAAATTAGCAAATATTACAGACTGATATAAATGTATTTAAAACATTCTTTTCATTCATGAACGTACCAAGTAGTAGATCTGGAAATATGCCTATGAAGTGTTGGGTTATGCACTATAGAGTAGCACTGAAGAGGTTAAAACATCCACTTTACATGATCTCCAAGAACTCAAAATCATTATTTGTCCATTACTGTAAAGGTGATGTACTAGAAGATTTGCCTAGAATTGTTGATTTCACCATAATGTTGAATGTAAAGGAGAAACAGAGAGGAGCACTAAGCAAGCTACAACACTTTATAGGAAATCGAATGAGTAGAGATATAATGTCTGCAGCAGTCTGCATACATCCTTCACTTGAATGATGTTAGTTCTTGGCAATCCTAACATCATTCAAGTGAAGGATGTATGCAGATTGCTGCAATATCATGATTCGACCATGAGGTGCTTCATTGACTGGAATTTGGGTTAGGTAATACTTGGCCATTAATGGACAATCATTAATCTTATGGTTTATGATTTGGGTCTTGAAGCAAGTACTAGGTATTTTGATGTCCTCTATTTTTTATTTGAACATTTTATGTCAATTTTCACCGTGTCTCATTCTTTTTGTCCCTCTTACAATTAACACGATAAGATGACCTTTGCGGTTTATACAGTTGGTTAGCTTTAGATTTATTCCCTGGTGTGAGTGATATTTGATGTTTCCTTGCCCTTTTTCCATCCCCTTGGTTTCATCAAATCATTGAGGAAGGCATGATATGGTTAATTTAAAAGCCTTTTGATTTGTGTGGAATAGTCTTTTTTGGTTCTTTCTATTATGGGATTTCCTTAGGGTTGAAAATTAGTATGGGAAAACAAGTTAGCGTTGCGTTAGGGTTGAAAATTAATATGGAAAAACAAGCATCGTCAAGACAAGCTAAAAGGAATAAATCAGCAAATATTACAGACTAATATAAATGTATTTAAAACATTCTTTTCATTCTTGAACGTGCCAAGTAGTAGATCTGGAAATTTCTGCTCTTCACCACCATGGATTATATATATATGATTGTTGTAGGTTACCACTGGGAAATATGCCTCTGAAGTGTTGGGTTATGCACTACAGAGTAGCATTGAAGAGGTTAAAACATCCACTCTACAGGATCTCCAAGAACTCAACATCATTATTTGTCCATTACTGTAAAGGCGATGTACTAGAAGATTTGCCTGGACTTGTTGATTTAACCGTGATGTTGAACGCAAATGATAAACAAAGAGGAGCACTAAGCAAGCTACAAACACTTTGTAGGAAATCGAATGAGTAGAGATATAATGTCTGCAGCAGTTTGCATACATCCTTCGCTTGAATGATGTTAGTTCTTGGCAATCCTAACATCATTCAAGTGAAGGATGTATGCAGACTGCTGTAATATCATGATTCAACCATGAAGTGCTTAGTTGACGGGAAATTGGGTTAGGTAATACTTGGCCATTAATAGACAGTCATGAATCTTATGGTTTATTCTTTGGGTCTTGAAGCAAGTACTAGGTATTTTGATGTGCTCAACTTTCACCGTGTCTGATTTTTTTTTGTCCCTCTTACAATTAACGCGATAAGATGACCTTTGTGGTTTAGATAGTTGGTTAGCTTTAGAATTATTCCCTGGTGTGAGTGATATTTGATGTTTCCTTGCCCTTTTTCCATCCCCTTGGTTTCATCAAATCATTGAGGAAGGCATGATATGGTTAATTTAAGAGCCTTTTGATTTGTGGGGTATAGTCTTTTTTGGTTCTTTATACTATGGGATTGCCTTAGGGTTGCCTTAGGGTTGAAAATTAGTATGGGAAAACAAGTTAGCATTTCCTTAGGGTTGAAAATTAATATGGGAAAACAAGCATCATCATGAATATACATACTAGATTGGCATAAAACTTTGTTTCATAGAGAAGTATGGGTGAACAATAGAAGACTACAAATCAATGATAAGTTAGGGATTATATTCATTATAAAACGACCTTTGGGTAGGCAGAACCGGGAATAAATTCATCCTCCATTCGAGTCCTTCAACCATTCATCTCTCTCCCCTTCATTCGTAGGTCTCAAAAATATTTACTTTGGCAACAAAGCACTTATACAGTTCGATCAAAGCCATGAACTGTGCAAGATGCTGAAAGTAAGGATAATGTTTCATGTTTCACTTTTGTTGTCAAAAGGAATACTGAAAAGTTAGGAAGTACCAAATCTAGTCATTATGTGCACGTGGACTTAATGTAGGGAGAGAAGTCATGTCTACTTTTTTGTTCTTGAATGGGAGCAATGATGAAACCACAATAGTGGTTTATAGATGGCAATCATGTAATGGCAATCACAGAGCAACTGTCAAACATTGGGAAGAATCATTGCACTAACAGGGGCGCTTAATGCAAAACAAACTTGGTATTTTAGGGCCAACTGGGGTTGTTACTTCTCTTGTGCATAGATCCAGATATTTTTAGGGTTGTTTTGTGACCTATGGTTGCAAGGAAAGCCACTAAAGATTGTTATTTGCTATTGATCTCCTTCAAGAGACTATCGAGAATCACCTAAAGCACAATCCAACTTGGTTTATAGGGTATGAAATTAAATGCTATTGGTTTTATTTAGGTTTGTTTACCCCCCTTTTGTGGAGAAAAAGCACCCAGAGTTCATGATACTGCTATAAATTGTTGTTTAGGAGGTTGGAACAACCCTTATTTATTCCCAGAATGAAGGTTTGAGGCTATTGGAGTTCCCAAGCTTGCTCTTTATGTCCATATCTATGCCCAAAATTGTTTGTTAATGTCATTTCAACCCTCAAATTCAACCCAACATTTTTCAAAGCCTGTTTTTTCCGTTGTTCATCACTTTTCATAGGGCTATTCATGCCCAGAACTGCCTTTTAACCCTCCAATTTGACCCATGTTTAGAGGTATGCCTGTTTGGTGATGGATAAGTGCACAAGCGTGCCCAAGATGCTGAAATAGGGTTTCTTCATGCCCTTTTTTACTGTCAAACAAATTTGTTTGTGCCCAAAATTCATGTGGATGTTGCTATAAGGCATATGAATGAGATTTTAGGGCTGCTTTCACCCACATATTTCTCATTTTCACAGCCAGAATTGCAAATACCACCTCCTATTTCCATTGTTCATCATCTTTTATTGCTGCAATGTGCCCAGATCTAAAAGTTGGCCTAATTATAGCTGATTTGAGATGCTTTATTGTTTGTTGTGACCTTCAGAATTCTCCCAAAGTGCTTAGATTTGTCCCTTTGATGCTCATACTTGATTCTAGAGTTGTTTATGCCCATAGAACTGCCCAACATTGCTCCTAGTGTGACATTGAAAATACAAAGTTTGTTCTAGAAGTCCTAAAGAGGGCCAATTCACCTTGGTGTACTAGTTTATTGTTAGAGGAAGGCCTTCTCTCATTATTTGAGGAACATTCACCCTTGGAGACACATGCATAAGGGTAGTGTTCATCCCTACCAAAGGAGAAAGTCATCATTTGAAGCATTCTTACACTCTTTTATACACCATTTCATGAGAGATATTACATGCTTGGAGGTTACTCATTGAGCTGCTCTACTTGGAAGGTTGTTCACATGGTTCATTCCCTATTTTGTGAAGAACGTTTTTGTATTTGGGGGCTTCTTTATAGATTGACTATTTTGCACATGGGTGGCATCTAGGGCCTACAAAGCAAGTTGTGTTTTACTCCAAATAGTGTTATGATGTATAGGAATCCTACAGAGCTGATTGACTCGACAATGAAGTAGGTTTAGAGTCTCGATGTTTATATTTCTAGGTTAATTTTTTTTTTGAATTTAAGTGTCATGTGTGTGACCTATGCATTCCCACATTCACTTGGTCAATTTAGTATGGATTGGGATGAATTGATAATTTTGTTACCGATCCAGTTAGTCATACCCTGATTTGCTTGGTTCAGTACCAAATTTGTCACTCGAATCGTTTCAAAGGCCGAGTCATCTTAGTTGGGGGTCAACTCGGTTGACTCAGCCGAGTTTGAGTCTGAGTCACAAGGCTCATTGTAATCTTTTTATCGATCAAGTATTATTCTATATGTTTTATATATATTTCTATATTGTATATAGAAACACACTTGATTAAATATGAAACTATTATTGTTGAAAAGGGGGTAGGCAAGAAACAAGAACACCTGCATATCCAAATACATAACCACCATAATCGCTCCAACATTCTACATGTCATCATACTTGCTATATGTGATGTATGTTTCAAACATATTTCCAGAGACATGAAAGCATTAGTGACCAAGCATAGTTCCCATCCATGTATATTTCCAAATCCTTTAGGAACACACATTTATAATATTATATAAATATTTGTGAGCATATCATAGTGCCCATGTATAACATGATATTTTGCGAGCCTACCCAATACATGTTAGGAAAAGGCAATGCAAGCAATAAGTGAGAATGGAGAATTGTATGTAACTAAAAGAGGGGCATACATAAGAATTTTTAGGGGATACATTAGAATTTTTTAGAATTTCCAGTGTAATGTTGTAGGATTGCCACTATGCAAATAAGGCATTGACTTGATAGTCACAATCCCATTAGTATCATAAATTATGGGAGAGATCAGAAAAACATCCCTACACAAATATTAACTGATAAGTATGGTTTTGGTGTATCATTTGGAGAATAAAATCCTATAACAATAGTTGTTATTATGACTCTTAAAGGGTCCTAGATGAGATCTGGGCACTTTTAGGCCCTTCAACTTTCAAGCAAAAGAAGCCATAAACAACAAGTATGTGCACCCTAGCAAAGATGGAGAAGATCATAAAACATATTAGGTAAAATGGATAACCATCTACAACATTACAACATCATTTATGGGAAAACTAAAAACCACTTACAACCATCAAAAGTAAGGGTTACAACAACAACGAGTGTAGAGTAAGGAGAGAGGAGTGGCTAGGAAAATGAATAATCGGGTCAATGTAGAGTGGAAAAGTGACCAGCTAGAAGTTTGGAAGAGGAGATTAATCAAGATTCCTTGAAAAAGGAACTCATGTAAAAGATTATTTTTGATGGAAGTGACCAACATACCAACTCCATATCACTTCTATCTGAAGTAAATGCAGATGAATGCAAAGATATGTTCTTTGAAGGAGATAGTCCGTTAAAGGAGAACCACCAGCCCTGTACAGACATATATTGGCATAAATTGCAGTGTTATATTTGATGCATATGCATAAAAGATCGTCTCAATCTTGACAACGTTGAAAGGCCAAAGTACAATGGCCACAAGCATACATATGAAGCTTATGAAGCCTACCCAATTCATGTTAGGAAAAGGCAATGCAAGCAATAAGTGAGAATGGAGACTTGTATGTAACTAAAAGAGGGGAATACATTAGAATTTTTAGGGCTACCAAATGCCCACACCTATTAACCAAACTCATTCTTGACAAGCTTTTTATTTAACAAGTTTTTTGCTTACAAGTCTTTCCAAGTTTTTTTGCTTATAAGTCTTTCCAAGTTTTTTTGCTGGTATTTTGCTATGCTTATGCCAAATTTTTGTTTGGCCATGGTGTAGGTAGAACCAAATAGGTATTTGTTAGACTTTTCTTCCTTCAGCGAAGGGATTTTGGGAAGGCTAGAGGAAAGTGAGACATATAATAGGTCTACAAGGGCTAGATCAACTAGATATCAGAATATCAGAAGAAAATTCAACACACGCATGAATTTTTTTCTCCAAGGAGGGGCGTCATGTTCCTATGATGATGAGATAGTGGGAGACATCAACATGCCCTTAAGGTACCAACACCTAGTGAAACAATGGGTGCCTAGTGATCTTCCTCAAGTAAACACTGGTTTTTGTGTGAATGAGAGGATATATAGAATTGCACCGTCGTCATTGCATGGATTGGGGTTGTTTTGCATGGATGGCGTAAAGGTTGGATACGGTATATGTATAGAATTGATGGAGTATGTTGGACCCTATTACAACTACAGTGATTGGATGCGCTTGGTCCAATATACACGAAGTATGCATAGATATGGGTTGTCAGCGAATTATATACAACTGAAAGACAAAGCTCAAAATAAAGGAGCAATGTTGTACATGGATGAAAGGCCAAAAATAACTGGTAATATTATGGGGTTTATAAACAGTACAAAACTAGGGTCTACACTAAAGCAACCCAACTGCATATTCGAGTCGCATGATGGAAACTATGTCATTGTATGTGCAATTAAATCAATAGCTGTTGGCGAAGAACTACTTATTGATTACAATTTGAATCGTGTAGATACAAACAATGTTAGTATGGTTGTGGTACAACAAACAATTTAACCACCCTTTTATTAATTATTTTAACATCTATAGGACTTTTCTTTAGAATATAATTGAAATTTTCTACTTTTCATGTTTCCTTATGTAACTTTTAGTATGTTTTTGATGCAGGGTTCTCTCAGGGGCACCTCCATCTCCGTAGATGTTTGTTGACCCGATTCAAGGCAGCAGGTATACATCGATATTGCCAATGTAATATTAAATTTAGGATGGGCATACATATACGTTGTTATGTATTTTCATTAGTATATTAGGTTTGCTTATATAATATTATCTATTTTCCATGCAGAGTGTTGATTAGAGAATCCAACTGGCTATTGATCAGCCGACTACAACATTAGGGAAACAGCCAAACATGAATGTAATTCTCCATTTCAAATACTTTAAAATCGTAAACATGTATATCATGATGCATAATGTTTATTTTGTCATGTACTCTTTCATGTTTATCTTTGCGTTCATGATGGTATTGTTGTCTACCTTTTTTGTAGATTGACCGAGGAAAGTCCCCAGTTGTTGATCAGATGACTGGAGCCTCGAGGCAACCAGTAAACCTAAATGTAATTCCACATTCTAAATACTTCAAAAATGTACACATATAAAACATGTAGCATAGTGTTTATTTTTGTTCTGTATTTGTTAGCTTTTACATATTGCGTTCATTGTGATAATGTTCTCTACTTTTTTTGCAGGTGGTTGATCAAGGTAAATCCCCATCTATTGACTAGACCACACCCTCGTCTAGGCATTAGGTAATCCTAGATGTAATCCCTAATATAATTATTTGCGCACACTATTTCTTCAAAGACTAAGTAATTTTTTATATATTTCAATTGCAGACAGGGGATTCCATTTATGAAACAACGTCTCAAAACTCTTTATAGAATGAGGTCTCTTGGTTGATGAGAGATAGTGAAATTAGAGAGTCTGTAGACCCGTTGAGGGTGCTACAAAAGAAAAGGGAAAAACAAAATGAGGAACTGATTCGTTTGACATTGACAGTTCCACGGACAGAAGGGCTCGAACAAAGGATTCAATTGTTGTTACAACAACGTAAACAAGTGGATGTAAGTTATCGAATAATAATGTAAATTCATCTATAAAAACTTTATAATATTTGATTTTATATGCTATTGAACTTAAAATACAATGGTTTGAATTTACAGCACGCTATGGAGATTATCAGTGGTGGTCAAGGCAATGTTGGTACTAGTGACCAAACCACTCCATGTACACCACATACTGCTCCCATATTGTCCACTGAATAGTTGACAACATGATCTATGACACCCCTGAGGGAAGCAAAGGGTGCAGTCGATGTTGCCCCATCCACAATAGACGCTGCAGAAGAAGGTGTGGATGCAGGGTTAGATAGAGATGTGGAAGCATTTTCTGGATCTTCTCGTGTGACTAGCACTGGTTCAATAGTGTGTACATTTTTGGTGAATGAAGAACTGGTTCCAATAAATATAGAGAGGATTCCAGGTCAGGTCATTATAGATTATTCAATTTAGTTTTTATAATTTGTGTCTAATATATTGATAATATTTTTTAATGTTGACTAATGATGGCATTAATGTTTTGCAGGAAATGATATATTTTATAAACATATGAATGATTTGGCCTTGGAGATCTTTGGGCCCACCATCCTCATAATGTGGAACAAACAACCAAAAGCTTTAAAGGATGATATGACTAATCGCTTGGTTAGTCTATTCGGAAAAGATACCTTTGATACATCGAAGGTCCTACAGAAGGCTGGAAAACATCTGAAGATTATCTGAGACCAGTATAGGGTTCACCTAGAAAAGAACCCTAGGTATGAACGCCCTCCAATGATTCCATATATGGAGTGGAAATCCCTGGTGGAAGATGGAAAAGAGAAGGGCCTGAGAAAATCAGGAAAGATACCACCAGGTGGAACAGGGAGGTATGCAATACATTCCAAAATGTAGTGCTAAGCCTTATTATTACTAGTTTTTATATCAATTTTGGTACATCGACTAATGTATTTAAAAACTTAATTAGGCTTGTAGACACATCTAAGGCCACAAAGGAAAGAATTGAAATTTTTTTCCAAAACAAGCTTGGGCCTGGTGGTTACTCCAACTTGGTGGCATGATATGTAAGTATCGCAAAACCCAAATCCGAATCCAAATATCATACAGATTATTATTTTTGTTTCGTTCTGAAAAAAAATGTAAAATTAATGACATCATTCAAATATGTAGGCCGACCAGTTCAAAGAATTGTCCAGTGTGGATTACATGAATCTTGGCTTCGAACAGGGCTTTGATGCTGTTGTTGAACACCAAAGAAGCTTGTCTGGGCATAGTACACGATCTTCTGCTGATCCATCTAGTGCCCAGGTATGTGAAAAATGTATAGTTTAATGATAATTTATTAATGCTCATGCAATTTTTTCCTTATAAATAAATTAACATAGATTATTTATTCCTTTTTGTGCAGGAAAGTAATGATCCCGTTCATGTCGAGGATGTACATGACCAACCAAACGAAGATCATGCTTCTCATCCTAGTAATGAATTTATTAATGTGCTACTGTTTTTTATAGACCATTGCAGATGATGAACATTAATTCTAATTCTACACAATTCAACTACAGAGCATAGATGCAGATCATAACACGGAACAGGCTGGGCCTGTATGAGATAATGTTGAACATGTTGATGTGCCCATGGCAGGTAAAAACACACATTTGTAATGTTTTTTTAAATGAATTACTTGTATTTATCAAAATATAAATATATTAATGAAATATTTTGACATTATTGCAGAAATTCATCACCCCTCGCCTGAAGTTCAACCTTGCGAGCAAACTAGTAGGTATACTGATGATCATATTCCGGAAGATGTGACTCTAACTAAATATTTAAAGAGAAGAAAAGTAAAAATGAAGTGATTAAACAAATTTTGAGTAATTCTTATTTATAAAAAAAAAAATTAATGTTTTTTTCCTCTGTTTCATGAATGAATGCTTTACTGAATGGTTTACTGTTTTTTTTTTCTGCCATTGACTAAATGAATGCCTTAATGAATGAGTTAATGAATGGTTTAATGAATGGTTTTTTCAGCTGTTGAATGATTGAATGGTTTAATGAATGATTTAAAGAATGATTTCATGAAAGCATCTTTCAACTATTAAGTGAAATAATTTGCAAAAGATGCATTGTTATTTGCATTGTAGATGCATTGTTATTTGGATTGTGAAATAGTGAAATAAATTGTTATTTGCAAGTAGATGCATTGGGTTTGGGGAGTTGAGAGTGATGTGAGGGTGGGGAGAGGGGCCATAAGAGCTTCCACCTTCACGTGGTTGGTCATGTTTAGTAGAGAATATTAAATTATTCTCGAAACAGAGAGGAACTCAATGAATGGTAAGGAAGAATACATTAAAAAACATCTATTTCTATAATTTTAGTGTATAATTTTCACTATTGCTATTTGAATCCCCCATTGGAACTTGTTACAGATAGCGTTGAGAAACATTTCCATATTTAAGATGCGAGAAATGGCATTTTGATTAGATCGATGGCCTTATATACATAGTATTTTTTGGTTATCCATGTTTTATCAGGTGATCTATTCTTAACAATTAATTTACTTGAATAGTTGAATAGTATTGTAATTTACATTGTAATAGAATTGCATTTATTTAGATTGGTTTTGTTATTTCATAAAAAAACATAAATTTATTTGATGGGTCCTAACATGAAACTATTGCAACATGACAAAAAATGAAGTATGTTGAATGATGTTTTGAAAGGTAAAGCATAAGAAGACAGTGTGAATATCCACAAATCAAGGTATAATTATGTTTTCTTTTGTTTGATTGAGCTGTGTATTGAGTATTTATGCATGTGAACACACATACATTTAGTTGTTGATGATGATTACTATACATTGAGGTGAACTTTCTTCTATCTGATCTAAACAATTACCTTAAATATTTTGATTTAACATGATAATTTCCCCCTTGGTAATACTTTACCAATTCCATATAGCTAGGACAACAAAATTAAATGTAGGCATTTCATTACAAGAAATATGATAGGGATTTGAGTTTGATGGGAATACAAATGGTCAAAAGATAGAAAAAGATAGATAGACTTGTGAGGAAAATGGTATCTGAAGTGTTATTTCCCTATTATTCCGCATGAGTATATTATTATCTGCCCCAATTTATCTTTCTCCAGTAGTTTTGTAATTTGTTTCTTAATCTCATATCTTGTTCAACTTTCATGTTTGATTGTGCAGTGGAAAACCTATGTTTATATTTGTGCTTATCCCTGTAGGTTGTGAGTTGGGCATGGTACACATTGGTATTTTCATTTTCCATTGTAAATTTTCACCCCAATATCACTGTGCATTTTATTACTCATAATTGCTAATTTGTTACAAAGTCTTGTTTGTGCAAATATTTTATTAGGCATTTATATCTTTTTGTGTTGCTTCCAATTTATCTCCGAGTTTAAAGTGGTCACTTAGAGCAAACATCTCAACTCTAGAATACAAAAGAAGAATGACTGCATTGATAATTCTGGTAACAAATTATTGAGATCTGCTTGAAAAAATAAATATCTATTTGCTACTTTATTTCAGGAAGGCATTGTTTGAATTCTTAAGTTATAAGAACGGTTTATTTTTGTTGTTTTCAGGAAATCTTCCAGAGGTATCCACGGCCTGAAAAAGAGTATCAGTCATTTTCACTGATTTACAATGATATATCACTAGATTTGGTATGCCATCATTTTGCTAAAGGCAACATTTTCACATTTGTTGGAAACAGTTTCGAGGTTCTTTCCCAAGGAAAAAATGTTTTTATTGAAGAAAGCCCATTTGCAGCCATGACTTTTTGTGGTGTTGATCCTAATCACTTCAAGGGTAAACATCAATATGCTCCTGTTACTCGAAAGGGTTACTGGAAGGTATGTAATAGAATCATCTTAGTTTTCCAGGTTTAAGATTGACTGTATTTAAGGATAAACACATGCATACCATGTTCTTTGTATGAGTCATAGTTACTAGTAGGTATGTCATGGAATTAATACACTCTAATAAATTGATTTTGCTATTTCCTTCAGTTTGACATGGAAGACTTCCTCATTGACGATCAATCAACAAGTCAGTATGTAGTCCATCTTATTCAATTGGGCACATGATTGCTTCTTAAGGAATCTTATGAAAATATTGATGGCATTTTATGAACATTTTGTTGCAGGTTTATGTACTGGAGGTTGTGTTTCTATTGCAGATTCTAGAACTTCTTTACTAGCTGGTCCATCGGTAAAGCATGCATACCTTTGATCTTTTGTAAATTTCTTGTATAAGTTAGTGGTGTTTTCTAGGTCTATGCACAATATGCTATTGCACAAGGGTTTGGCACATTTGATGCTTGTATGCTATTGCGCTATGTGATCATTGTACTATTGGAATGTGTGATTTCCATGCATGATGAATATTTAAAATTATATGCATCTACCATTCTAGGTGAAAATTTTGATTTCCATGTACGTTCTTCAAAAACAACCCTTCCAGCTTAGCAAAAAACTCAGTAATATGCTATAGAATCCAACTGGCTCATTTTGAGGGAAGTTTTGCTTCAGAAAGAAAAGTACGCAGATCATATTTCCAATGAGATAACCAATGTAATCCCATGGAAATGGATATTGGAACATGGGAAACCAATACTTGACAAGTTGTGTATGCCATTTAACTTGAAGGATAAATGGAGTAATATGAAGAAGAGTAATTAATGAAGCATGTACATACATGGATGAATTAATTATGTCTATCTTATTCCCAATCTTCCTCTTTGGAGGAAAACTGCTTGGAATCTCATGTTTAATCTCAACATATCCTTCTAGCATTCTACTCAATTGTACTAATACTTCCTTCATAGTGTCACATTTTTCAACATTATTGGACTTTATGCCATCTAAGACTCTTATTTGCACCATTTTGTTATAGCCCAAAATGACACATCTCTGCCTGTGACCACTTTCCCATGATTTCGTCGCATGTCGGCACTTCATGAAAGTCACTGAAAAAACACCTATCTTGGAGGACCCATATCTTGAGTTTTGTAACTCCGTTTGACCTCATTTCTACACCGTTGGAAAGGTATTTCAGTTATCTAAAACGTTCCAGAAGACACCAAAGTCTGAAAATGCCCAGAAATACCTTTAAAATGCGTTTTTTTGTGTATGCGCGACTCTCCTTATGTGCAACCCGCGCATCATGCGCGACTCTTGTGTTTTACAAGTCGCGCATGCATATATTCGCGGCTTTCT
>LPNX010293010.1:56425-148530 GCA_001517045.1 Pseudotsuga menziesii | reverse complement strand
TCATAATGGTTTGAGGAAGGTATAACTTGTTTTGCAAGTCTCTTGGAGCGAGAGGAGCAAGAAGAGGATTGAAGAGAAAGCTTGGACCAGCCTTCAGTTATCAGGTGTGGACCTTTCTCATCTCTAAAACTTGCTGTTATATACTTGCTGAACATTGTGCATCTCTCTTTCAACCCTAGTACGTTGATGGCCTCTTAAACCCTAGCCATAGGATACTTTCCTTTACAACAGAACTGGCGACTCCGCTGGGGACTAGCCTTGTCTGTTTGGGGTTTTTCTCTTGATTTCTTACAGCTTTTGCATTGTTTCAGGTCCTTCTTGCCACTTAGGAACACTTTATAATTCTGATAGCACACTTCCTCTACCTTTCTAAGTCAGCTTTTCACCTTTTTTGGGATTTTTTCCACCCATATCCATGTGCCCCTAAAACAGTGTTTTTTCTCATTTTTTGTGGTTTTTCTTCTGTTTGTGGGCTGATTGGGTAGGTATTTTAGGGTCCTCTGTAGGTGCATGACTCTAGGGAGTTAGTGTCATCCTCTTTGGTTGTTCTTTATCTATGTGGTAAGCCTTTTATTGCATTAGGGTTTGTCCTTTGCTTTTTCCCCCATCTCCTTTGCTTGGTTTGATTTTTGGCCTATGTTTTTGGTCAGCCTCTGGTAGTGATCTTTGGTTGATTTCATAATATTGTTGGTGCTGGTTTCTTTCTTGTTTTGTTGGTTAACCTCATCATGCCAAAATAGTTGGCTTGTCTTTTATGCAAGCCTTCCTTCCAAGTAGGGTTTATACTGACTTTAGAGCACTCTAGAGTTTGTTTGGTGGTTGTTTAGCAGGGTTCCTTTTGTTTTGTTCTTTTTATCTGCATGCTTTGCTTTGTAGGTAGTTTTTCTTTTGCACTTACAAAAGAAAATTTAAAAAGAACTTTTATTTCTTGCTTTTCCCCCTACTTCTCTCTTTGGTTTGACCTTGTTGGACAAGGTACTGAGCAGCCTTTACTTGTAGGTTAGATTGACTCTTAGGACTTCTTGACCTTTGTTTATGTCAGTCTTTTATGCTTAGTATTTTCATTCCAAAGTGTGGGCTTGTTTACTTTTGTAAGCTTTCCTTTTAAAAGAGGTTTATATTCAACTTTAGGGAAACCTAGGGTTTGTTTTTGGGGTATAAAGTAGTTGTCTATTTGCTTTGCTTTCAGTACTTGTTTGCATAAGTAGATAGGATGATTTTTCTTTTCCATTTATAAAAGAAAAATACAAAAATATTTGCTTTATATGCATGTAGATTAGGCTGTTAGTCTAGATTGCATAGCATAGCATTGATTTTGAAAACTTAAAAAATATAAAAAGATTTGATCTTTTTGGCTTTCAAGTTATTTGAAAATATAAAGAGAATAGCTATTTGCTTTTTTGCATTTCATTTCTCTTTTGCTTAGTCATTTTGTTTCATTTTTTGAGTCAAAACACCACCAGTTTACCATTCCATTTCCTCTTGAGTAAAAAACAGCCCATAAAATGAACGATATAAATTTAAAAATTATTAGCAAGTTTTTATTTTTAGGGCCTTCCACCTACTAGCTTAGGCTAGGCTTGTGGGCTAGGGAGTGTAAACTTCCCACAAGCTATAAAATCAGATGTAGTGGACCTTTCACTAGGTAAATCCTTGGTTCTACCGCTGTATCTAGGAAGCTCCTCTCAAACGGGAGTTAAGCACGAGGCCACGTGGAGGCTTGGACAGAGGGGATAACCCCCGGAATCCTTGTCAAAACGTAACCCAGGAATTTTGCGCATCTGGGGATTCTGTCTAGGCAGAATTTCGGGCTCAGCTACCCTACCCATGCGTACGAGTTCGGCTTGCGACTGTCCCCCCAGACAGTAGGTATTATCAAGGTAGCCTTTAGTCTCTTGTCTTTTAGGGCTCATACACAGGTAAACCGGAAGGTTATTTCTGGTTCACCTCGGACAGACTTGGAAGGTAACCCTTGTGGAAAGTGCAGGAGGGTGGTGGTGATTCCTCCGCTTGTGCCCGAGAACCCCTCAAGGACGCCAAGTAACTGTTCATCAGCCTTCTTCTGGAAGGTATATGTTTATAGCCTGTTTAGATTGCTTGAGACTCTAGGATATTTTAGTGAGTGCTGTGTGGTTTGTCTGTGCTTAGTGGGCCTTTAGGTGTCTGCTTTGTAATTTTGGTTGATCATCAGCCTCAGACTTTGTCTCTTGTTTTGAATCTATGGCTAACATCCCTTTGAACACCAACCAAGAGATCCCATCGATGGGAGCTCCTTGCTCTATTCCTCTCACGGGGAATGTTGGTGTTCCCTTGATGGCCACCTTGAATCTTCCGGGATTCACCATAGGGCTACCGGTGTGGTTGTTTTCCACTCCAACTATCCTGAATGCTCCTGATGCTTCTCAAGTAAGCACCTTATATCAAGGGCATCAAAACACTATCTCTCCTTCACCTGTAGTTAGTTCTCCTCCTCCTTCTACCTCATGCGGTGAAAGTACTGATACTAGTAATCGGCAGTCTAAAAGGAGTAAAAGAAGGAGGAATAGGAAGAAAGCACATAAGCAAGGGGGCACCCGTTCAACCTCTGCAAGTCAAGTTGAACCTCACCACCCAGCCTCTGTTTTTCAAGCTGGGGGCACCCATCCAACCTCTGGTGTTCACGTTGAGTGCACCCGTTCAACCTCTGGTTTTCAAGTTGAACCTCCTATTTCAACCTCTGCAAGTCAAGTTGATATTCACAATCTAGCCTCTAGTGTTCACGCTGGTGGGATCCTTCCAACCTTTTCAGGTCATGTCAGATCCTGTCACTCAACCTCTGCTGTTCAAGCTGAGTGCATCCATTCAACCGCTGGTTTTCAAGTTGAACCTTCCCATCCAACCTCTGTTGTTCAAGCTGGATCCATCCATCCAGCCTCTGGTGTTCACGCTGGTGGGATCCTTCCAACCTTTTCAGGTCATGTCGGATCCTGTCACTCAGCCTCTGGTTTTCACGTTGAGTGCACTCGTTCAACCTCTGGTGTTCAAGTTGAACCTCCCCATCCAACCTCTGGTGTTCACGTTGGATCCATTCACCCAGCCTCTGTTGCTCAAGCTGGGGGCACACACTCAACTGCTGCAAAGCATGTTGATCCTAACCATTCAACCTCTGTTGTTCATGTTGATGGTGCCCATCCTACCTCTGCAAGTCAAGTTGGACCTAGTCTCTCAGCCTCTGCCAGGCACGCTGGGGGCAGTCTTTTAGCCTCCGTGTTTCAAGCTGAGGACAACCCGTCAACCACTGCGAGTCAAGTTGACACTGTTGACAAGTCTACCCGTTCAAAACACAAGCTCAAGTTTCCTTGTAAGATTTGTGAGGGAGACCACCTTACTTATAAATTCCCTTCTATTAATGAGGTGCGTAGAGTTTGGATTCATGGTCATCCCTTTTTTGAACAGTATGGAGTCTCTCAACAACCAGCCTCTCTTAGTGAGGTTGGACCCAGTCACCCAGCCTCTGTTGTTCACGCTGGGGGAAAACTCTCATCCTCTGCTAGTCATGTTGAGAGAAAACTGTCAGCCACTACTAGCGATGCTGATAGTGTTGAGAAAACTAGTCGTTCGAAGCATCATCTTAAGTTCCCTTATGTGCTATGCAAGGGAGATCACCTTACTCATCTGTGCCCTGCTATCCCAGAGGTGCGAAGAGTGTGGTCCAAGACTCATGGATTTCATTCTTCTGAACACCCTATAGTTTCTCAACATCCTACTCAACCTTCGGTTGATCAAGTGGTCGAACAAATCTCAGATTTGGTTGATCCCACTCTTCTTTCGGAGAGTGATCCTCATGTGATTGAACCAATGTCATATTTGGTCAATCCCACTCTCCCTTCGGAGAGTGACTTTCATGAAGCAGTTGAATCGATTCCAGTATCGATCAATCCCACTCTTCCTTTGGAGAGTGAAGTGTCTACTAGTCACATTCTCTTCACTGCCAGTTCAGATCTTACTGAACAAGGGGGCACTGAACTTGTTTCGGATCAACCCCCACCAAGCCCTCGGATTGCTTCCTTTGATTGGGATAGCCTAGTTGAGCCGCGCCTTCCTTCCCATGTACCTTTCCAGATAAAGGTCAAAGTTGAACCCTATACAATTGCTCGTTGCATTGTTGATGAAGGAGCCTCAGTTAGTATTTTGTCTACTCGTGCTTGGAGAGGTATGGGATCTCCCAGCCTTGTGTCGACTGCTAGTCAGTTACTGGCATTTGATAGAAGAACTTGTTTAGCTTTGGGAATTCTTCCTCAAACACCTATTACTTTGGGTGGGAAGACCGTCTTAGTTGACTTGATGGTAATAGATGACCCTTTGGACTTTAATATGCTCCTTGGACGTGATTATGTCTATGCCATGCAAGCTGTGGTGTCAACATTCTTTCGTGTGATGTACTTTAATCATGGCGAAGAAATTGTCACTATTGATCAGTTGGATTTTCTTGATCTGTCTCCTTACCCAACTAGAGACCAAGTCTTTCCTTTGTTGATTCCCAGTGTTTCTGTAGACACTACCCCGCCACAGGTGAACTATGTGGCTTCTTGTCATTTGTGTTCAATTGCTACTGAGAAGCAGCCTCTGTTTTCATGCTTACCTTCTCGGGACTTGGTCCTAGCAGTTGATCGAGTGAGTCATCCTATACAGATTGTAGAGCCTTCTCTCCACTCTGTCCATCCATTTGAAAGTTCAGATATGTGTCCTATCTCGGATGATTTCCTCCCTTTGGATGAAGTCTTCCTGGAGTCTTTGATACAGTCTGACCTTCTTTTTCAGTTGTGATTAAGTCTAACCTTGATTTGCTTAGTAAGCCTTCCCTTTTTCTTATATTGGTTTTTGTTGCGTCTTTTGATTCTTCATTTGAAAAGCAAGTCAGTGATCCTGATGAGTTTGATTTTTTCTTATGAATTTCTCAGCTCCTGTGATATTGACTTTGTTCCAGCAGACTCTATCTCCCTTGTTGATTTTTGCTTCTCTTCTGAGGTTGATCTTATTGATTATAAACCCTCGAGCCTTGGTCCTATAGAATCTTCTTCGGTTGATTCTGCCTTGACTTTTCCTTTTGTAGAAGATAGCAAAGTCACATGTGTTTCTGCTAAAGTGACCCACATCGGATCTTTTCTTCTGAATATGATCCTGATGTTGTTGTTTCTTGGAGACAGGATTCTTAGTTGGATTCACAACTGTTTATGGGCCTCACCTTCTTGTTCAAGCTATAATTGCATTTGCATATGCCTTGCTCGCGCTTATGAGCCTGATGCCGGCTTCCACGCTTTTAGCTCGTTGTATAAGCCCTCATCTTTGTTCTCATCGCCGCTTAGCCTTGTATCCTTTTGCCTTTGCAAATTGACACCCTTTATCTCGAGGAGACCTTCCCCGAGTGTCCTTATCTTGCTCACTTTCCTTGCATTATGCATAGGTTTGTTCCTTGCGCTTGGAACTAGTTTCGTCTGTCTATGACACTCGTCTCCTCGCATTTAGAGCATTCTTTATGTTATCCTTCGAGCTCGTTAAAAACAGTAAGGGGGCCGCGAGTTGACTTTTCCGGACTCGTTAAAACTTCACGGGAAAGATTATGAGTTTCTTTAGGCCCAAGTATGACTCCTCAAAATAGACTTGACTGCCGAGTAAACTTGTCCATTCAGGCTCGTTAAGAATATGTGAATGGGCATCCACATTGGTGGTAGGTTATCTCTTTCTCAGACCATGTGGAATAATACGAGAAAGGATCACTCTCTTTTCTACTGAATTGAGAAGAGTATTCTCAGGCATAGGTTTATCTCTTTTCTGGACCTGAGGAACTAAACTTACGGAAAAGGAACCCCCAGTATGAGCTTAGTTTTCTCTTTTTCGTGCTCTGGACCAAAACATGAAAAAGATTCCGAGTGTACTTTATGTCTTTGTCATGCTCGTTAAACCCTAAAGAACAATGCATCGAGTTTATTGTTGTAAGCTCCATTTCTCGTAATCAAATGGATCTTTCCGAGTGATCTTGCCTTCCTTCACACTCGTAAAACTCAGGCTTTATATGCTGCTTTTGAAGGAGCGTCGGGTAGGTGGTAATTTAACCTTTTTCGGACCTTCCTGACTAATTACGAAAAAGGTGCGCCTTTGCTTCTTCGAAAGTTAAGAGAGTTCTTCTGTTGTTTGTTTTATACTTTTTCGGCCTCAGGAGACTAAATTGTACGAAAAAGGACCCCCTTGGAGTCTTCTTTGGATTTTTCAGAATCTCTAAACTATGAAAACACCGTCGAGCATGTACTAGTTCGGGCTCGTAAAATCCACGAATCAGTGCCTTATCAAGCATTCTTCTTTCTTTTCTTCGAGCTTGTCAAAAAATGAAGATGGTCCCGAGTTTTCTTTCTTGGACTCGTTAAACCTTTACAAGAAAGAAGGGAAGGGGAAGGGTTATTTCCATATCTTTTTACATCATGGCAGCAAGTCTTGTTTCCTTGAACAAAGCACCAGTTTTGAGTCTATCAACAGTTGGGTCCTAGTCTTTTGACCTTATCCTGATTCAGAGTTTCTTACTCCTCCAGTTGGTCTCTTTTCCAATTATATGGGGAATCTGTCAATGTCTCCTACATTGTAGATTTGTTTCGTTGGTCCTATTTTGTGTCAAAAGCTACCTAAGTCTCTTTTGTGTCGTGCTCACTGTTCAAGGATTAAACCTTTGTCGGCCATTCTGCAGTTGCCTTGACCTTTTGTGTCGGCCATTCCCTGGTATCAGTTCATTATATCATGTCTTCAGCGGTCCTTTTTGTGAGTTTCAGTACCATTTCCAGTTCCAATTAGTCTTTGAGTTACCTCGTGTTGGTTGATGAAGGATTCCTTAATGCCTTCCTTTCCAACGGATCTCTTCCTATCGACTGC
This sequence comes from Pseudotsuga menziesii, assembly GCA_001517045.1. Lineage (NCBI taxonomy): Eukaryota > Viridiplantae > Streptophyta > Pinopsida > Pinales > Pinaceae > Pseudotsuga > Pseudotsuga menziesii. Next base: position 141,633 of record LPNX010293010.1, on the reverse strand, counting down.
AACACATCTTGCTTTGGGGACGAGATTTAGAGTTTTATGACAGTACCTTGGGAATTGTTGTCCTCAATGGAAATTTCCCTCGCTATTGGGTAGTTGGGAATGCCTTAATGTCTCCTACTCAATGGATTCTTCAAGTGTTCGACTTCAGGTCCTTGTAATCACACTTGTTAGAATGTACTAGGTACCTTGGGAACCATTTTCATTAATGGTGGTTTCCCTCGCGTTTGTTAACAGTTTTCATTATTGACCGGTAATCAAATGGTTTCCTCCATGTTCGACTTCAGCTCCTTTATTTCGCATGGTTAGGATTCGTACCTTTTTTGGGCGGTTTGGATTGAAGACCTTGGGATTGACAGTAGCATTGTCATATTTTGCTATTGCCCAAGTTGCGCAAGACCTTGTTATCTTTACATGACATTTTGCTGAGACATAGATCCACCTTGTATTTTTGTGGCTATGATCGATTGTTGAGCATGGATCCACCTTGTTCATTTGTGGCCATGGCTCCTTTAGATTTGATATGGCGCCTTTTTGCATATTGAGCGACCATGATAGTTTCATCAGTTATACATATGTTGGATCTGCCTGTATCTTTATGGCGATGTTTTTTATATGGACGTGTATGTTCCAGAGATCAGTTTTCTGACATTTATCTCTCTTACAGGTACCTTCACTCAAGCCTTTTGATCTTGGTTTCTCTGCTCTCTCCATACTCAGCTGTTTCCTTTATAATGTATTTCGGCTATCGTCTTCCCCTCTAACCTCACACATTAGGGGGCATCTGTTATAGCCCAAAATGACACATCTCTGCCTGTGACCACTTTCCCATGATTTCGTCGCATGTCGGCACTTCATGAAAGTCACTGAAAAAACACCTATCTTGGAGGACCCATATCTTGAGTTTTGTAACTCCGTTTGACCTCATTTCTACACCGTTGGAAAGGTATTTTAGTTAGCTAAAACTTTCCAGAAGACACCAAAGTCTGAAAATGCCCAGAAATACCTTAAAAATGCGTTTTTGTGTATGTGCGACTCTCCTTATGTGCAACCCGCGCATCATGAGCGACTCTTGTGTTTTGCAAGTCGCGCATGCATATATTCGCTGCTTTCTCTTGTGTAAACTTGCGTATCATGCGCGGGTTTCTCTCCTTCATAGTCGCACATCTGTTTCTCAACATTAAAACATAAAAACATGCCTTTTGAGTTAGTTTGGGTAGTTATACAACTGACTCCTTCAGTTGTAACCACTTTGGATTCGCCCCTAACTCTTTTTCATCATATAAATAGAGGTAGGGAGGTCCATGAAAGGGGACTTGGATTTTATGCATTGTTATGCTGGAGGAATCGGGACTCTCTTTGCCCACACCTTTGCCCTGGAGGTCTTCCCCTTGTGTTGTAGAGCTTGGAGGCTGAGTTATTTGGAGAAGAGAAGCAGCAAAACCAGATCAAGGTTTCGTGAGGTGCCAAACTTGAAGAGAAGGTATATTTATACTTGTTTTCAAGATTAATAAAGATGTGATGTCCTTCTTCTTCCCAAATCATTGTTCAATGTGTGATTGAATCTCTATTTCTGATCATATGATGATGTTATTCAGATTATTATTTCAGATTTATTTGATTATCATTTCTTTATATGTGGTCATAATGGTTTGAGGAAGGTATAACTTGTTTTGCAGGTCTCTTGGAGCGAGAGGAGCAAGAAGAGGATTGAAGAGAAAGCTTGGACCAGCCTTCAGTTATCAGGTGTGGACCTTTCTCATCTCTGAAACTTGCTGTTATATACTTGCTGAACATTGTGCATCTCTCTTTCAACCCCAGTACGTTGATGACCTCTTAAACCCTAGCCATAGGATACTTTCCTTTACAACACATTTCATTACACTCCTTGGTATCCTTTATTGCATTTATTAAGTTCTTTCTAAATAACAGAACTTCTCTCTGGCCCTTATCTTTAATTGAGAACTAAATTATTTGTCTATCCTTTATAATGTCCTAAGTTCTTCTCAAGTGATTTATATCTCCATTGGGCATCCACAAACTACTTATATTTTACATTTTAGTCCTTCGGTTGACTTGGACTTGAGCATGCATTTTATTTATATATTTGACAAAATGATTCTATATCATCACTCATTTGGACATGTTGAGTGAATCTATCATATCTAAAACACTAATTAGATTATTTTGATGCATAAAATTCAATGATCACTGGCAGAGTGTGTGCTCTAGAATGAAAAAGATATATAGAAGCATATCATACTAATATGTCGTAAGAGTTGTCAGGTAAAGAACTGTAAATGAAAAGGATATAGATTATTTACATATTTATTGGAATAATCTCCACCATTATCTGTGTGAAGGATATTGATCCCCTTACCAGATTGTTTCTTTGCAAGAGCTTTAAAATCTCGAAGACAAGCAAACACATCAGCTTTTTGTTTTAAAAAGTAGAACCCTATATATATAGAGATGCAATCAATGAAGGTTAGTACCAGGCCTGGAAATTGACGGCCCGTAGAACATTTTTTCACTTTTTAGACGTATTTGACGGCTCTTTAAAAAATTAAAACGTCATAGATGACGGGTATATAAAAATTCAAACTGTAGATTTGACATTTATTAGTTTATATCTCCTGTCATAAATATTAATAATGGTTCTAGATGTAGGCTCTCAATTGTATCCCTTACTGGTTATGCATTACATTGGAGTGACCCAATCCCATCCACTAATATTGACACCACATCTCCATTAACTTTCTCTAGAAGGATTCATTTATATCTACACGTTTATCAATATCAATGGGGTTTACTTTACCCCGGTGTGGTGTTCGTTCAGATATAGTGGGTTATAAAAGAAAACTTGTGTATTGTGTGGTTCTCTTCATTCAAACCATAGATCTCAAGTTACAATATTCTTGTTTAGGTTAGCATTTCTCTGAGTTTCTGTTCTCTTTATGTATGATGTTGTCTAAGGATGAAGGTATTTATGTATATGAACATTGTTGTTCTATTTCTATGTATAGAAATGGAACAGTATATAGGGCTCTTGAAAGTGGCCGTAATAAGGGAACCGATCTAGTTGCTTCAGATTTTATGAATATCTCTGATCCTTATGTGGTGGTCAGCTTGGGTAACCAAGTGCGTGCCATTTCTCACTTTGTTTTTGCTTCAATTTTGAACATTTTGCATATTTTCAAGGTGTAAAAGCTGGGCTGGATGGGGGTTTGCAATTTTTCAATTCGATTTTGTACTTGTGTTTTGTTTTTTAAATTTTACTAATCGTGGAAAGGGTAAAAATAAAAAACACTAATAATCTAGGCTAGGTTGGGGTTTGCAATTTAAATTAGATTCTACAGTGATTTATTTTAAATTTATTAACCAGGGAAAGGGGTAAAAACACCTAGAATGCCATTTATTTTAAGTTACAATAGGGAAAGAAGTAAAAACATCTACAATTCCATTTTTTAGTTGCAGGCTACTTGCATCATGCCATTTTTTTCTCATCGTGAGCACTACAATCCACAGGCTTATTATTAAGGCTGTTGGTTTGATTCTTGTCCCAGGGGATATGATTCTACCGACGGGTTATTGGTCAGGGATATGATTTTTTCCAGGAATTTTGTTGTGGTTTCTCTCTTATAGACAATGGGTAGGCCTTTAATAACTTGTTGGATACTTTGCTAGCTATTTTAATAACTTGTTGGATACTTGCTAGCTTTAAAATACCAAAGTCTATAGTAGCACTTACTTCTTACCCAATTAATTTTAGTTGAAAGTCATGAATTTAAAGTAAACGTAATGTGAAAGGCTTGAAAAATCCAAGACCGTCATTAAATTTCCATTTGATAGGAATAATAGATTTGAATTTCCAGGCCTGGTTAGTACATATATTTATTTATTCATAGATAGATGAGGAAAGGGACCAGTAATGTCACCAGGAACAAACTCAAGAAGTGATGTGGCTCTCTTATCCTTTCATTTCTCAAATCTCTCTTCAAGGTTCCTACCAAGAGTATATATTGGACAAACTCCATCTAAGCAGGATATAGGTGGAAACCCCACTATCCCATCTTGTTCGATTAATTGATGCAATTAACATAAGTTAATATTCCCAAACATATCATGCCATAACTTACTAACATCATTAGGATGCATTATCAAAGCTAAAGTAGGAGTTTTAAGCAAAAAATTTGAAAAAACATACAATTTATTTTTGTGATCAACTTTTCCAAGTGAAATCTTTGAACCATCAATTGAATCTGAAATAATTATTGAGTATTTAGTGAAGATAACTTGCTTACCATGGCCTAAGTGTGTCATATGATATATGGAAATCATATTTTCTAGACATATAAGGTACAAGTAAAACATCTTGAAATTTCCCATCTTCTTGTAAAATATCACAAAAGATTCGTGCATTCAAGACATTCAAATGTTACCACTATTACTACATGTTTAAGTGAACTACACTACATCGCTTCTTGAATGGAAACCTTTCAATTTTTTTTTGTTAAATCTACCACCAGGCATTGCTTTTCTGACGGTTTTCTAACACTCCTGTCAAATATCCAACACCTTCAGGCGACACTCAACCGACGCTTTTTATTAAACTTCCGACACCTTTCTCGTTGAATTTTCGACACTTTCAGGAAAACTCTGATGGCATTGTCATGACTCTGACACTTCATCCCGTCGGACGACCGACGCTTCAAGTGTCAGTAGGAGTCATATTTTCGATGCTTTCTGGATAAAAACACTGACGACATTGCCATGACTTCGACACTTTTTCCTGTCGAAAGGTCGACCCTTCAAGTGTCGGTAGGCATCATATTTTTGACGATTTGTGCAAGTTTTGAGTGACACTTTGATACATAAATATGTCAAATAGGTGACACCATGGTGTGTCATATCTTTGAACCACTTTGGTATCATGTCGAATATCCAACGTTATGCCACCAATGGCAAAAAAAGTGCAAGTGTCGAAGATGCGACAGAGAAGTGTCAAATTTCAGACATGCAAGGTGTCAGATTTTGGGTTGAAATTTTGTTGTGATTGCAGATCCATGCATAATGACCATGTCATGGATACCAATAATACATTGTAGACCCATGATCGACATGGCTCAAATTGGGACATAGCTACGAAATATACATTGTAGATCCATGTCATCTTGACCCAAACCTCAGCATGCCCAATAGACATACAATGTGGATCCATGCAATGACTCAAGAAATACTTCATCACAACCTGAAGATATGCACATATTCAAGTGAATACCGAAGCATTTAAGGTATTCATTCCAAATCCAAATGATACGATTCTATCCAAGTGAATAGATGTCCTGCGTCGAACATGGTAGAAACCACTTGATTACCAGTCATTGATGTATACCATTAATAAATGCAAAGGAAAATCGCCATTAATGTCAATGATTCCCAAGATATCTTAGTAAATTCCCCTGAATGTGAATAAATGAGTTCAATTCGAACAATCGGTGGATTCTTTCAATTAGAGGCCAATGATGAAAGACTATTGTTGAAAGCGAGGAAACTTTCCATTGAGGCATGCAAGCTTCATGGTACTTGATTGGTTTCTAAGACTAATTCTTGGATAATGAACTGTTGTCGATGGGAACAGATTCATCGAAGGAGGGCCATGATGTTTCCCCCATCATCGAAATGAAACTTGGAACAAAAATGATGTTGAAGTGATCATGATAATGGAGACAACCATAGGATTGATTCAGATATAGCTTGCTGGGCCAGGAAAAGTGCACAAGGAAGAACCTGAAGCGCAAGAGGAAAAGCGGGTGGGCGAAGGGATAAAAGTAGACAAAGGATGGAAGGGAAGTGCAGAGTAGAGAAAGCTATGACAAGGAAAGCACACTCAGATTTGGTGGAAGGTTGGTAGGTATAAGAGTTAAGGAAGAGAAGCAGCAGGTCAGAATACTACAAAAGTTAGATTCGGTGGCAGACCAAAGGATAGGTTTTACGACTAGTTATGGCTTGTACAAATAGGATGGAAGACATTTCTGTGACTAGTTATGCCTATGATCAATGAAATACAAGACTTCTATGGCCAGTATGGCCTATCATCAATGTTGTAATACTCCAAATTTCATAAAAATTTAAATTTTTTCTTGCGACAATTAAAGTTTAGAATCATTAATGACATGGGTAACTTAACTGCTAACAGTTATCATTTTAAAGGGTCTAATATAGAACTAAATCTACTTCCTTTATTAATTTCTATAACTGCATACTTCATTATCTGCATTCATAATTAAGCATTGAAAGATTGATTTAGTAGGTGATGATATGAAGTAGTATGAGCTGAAAACAATTGTTTGTTTACTATGTACTAAAGTTTGTTTCCTGTTTAAAATGAAGGAACTTCAGTTCATGCTCGAGGCTTACTTAGCTTTTGAAGCTAATGCAGTGAAATGATGATTCTTGTACATGTCTTTTTACAGGTAAGACGTTTTGTATCCCAATTTTCAGGATCGAGATTTATTATCTCAACTTGCAAAAGTAAATGCTAGAATATTTGTTAAATTTAAAGCTTTGAGAAAAAGAAGGTATTGTCAAACCTGTTTCCTTTCCTAATATTGAATTGGTTATGTCATTGTGAAATGTTTAGGGTATAGGATTTTACCCTTCATATTCAAGGCTTAAACATGATGTTGCCTATATTTTTTTTTTCTTTAAAGGCATAAGTAATTAGAAAAATAAGAGAAAAAATAGAACTTATATTTTTAGTCTAAACTATGGCATAACTTGTACACGTTATATTAAACCTATTGTTGGTGTAAAGATATTAATTCTACAAGCAACATTAAAGAAGGAAAATCCTATAAACTAAATATTGCAATACTACTTCTACCAAGGTATTTTATATGCCATGAAATTTACATATGCCCGAAAAGTGAACATAAACGAGAATTAACCTATGCTTATGTATTGTCATGAGGTTAAGGAATTTGACATTTGTATAAGTGATACTAAATTTTTATGCAAAGTATAGATTGAGGTTGCCAAAGTATTCAACATATGTGTGAGTAAAGGTATGCAATAAAAGAATATAAACATTGTCTTAACCTTTAACTTTTGTTTTAAAAAGCAGGGTCAAATGATGAAAACAAGACTATAATACCTTTACCAATAAAAACTTTGCTAAGTATCTCTATGGTTAAAATCTCGGGCTTATAAGTTTTAAACCAAGATATTAACAAGGGTTATGTAAACTTCTTTGTAGGCTTTACCCACACCCTTGAAACTAAAGAGAAACACCCACAAAATCAAAGTGAAAGTGGAATCCACGTGGCCTTCAGTTAGTGGTTAGGATTTTGACGTTGGTAAACCCTACTACAAAAATGTTCAACCCTAAATTCTCACATTTTTTACCCAAGATTTCGCTACTGTGAGTAACGCCACCAGGCTCATGGCCTCATGGGCATTTGATGACATCGCTTGTCTCTGTGAATGAATTTAACCCATTTATCATTCGAGCTGATTTCTCTTATTGCTAGTAGTGTGATTACTTGTGGAAGTCATTGATAGTGTACAGATTTGGATTAGTCATAGCTTTTACTGTTTTCTTTAACCTCTTTTTTCCTTCACAATTCTTGTCATGGAGTTTTTTTTTCTTGTTTTATTTCCTTCCCATCCTTCGACGTGGTTGTTTGCTGGAGGTTTACAAGAAGACTCTTCATGGATGTAAGCACTAGAGCTAAAATAGGTAACCTCTTTCTTTTTTTTTATCTATTTAATTGAGCTGTTACCAAGGTTTCTTTTAAACTTTCAAGAACTATAAGTAGAAATTTACTGTCATTTTATTCTTAACGTGTGTAGAGTTGAAAAGAGATGAGGTTTTGAAATCAAGGCTCCCAGTTGCACATGGAGAAAGGGCTGACAAGTAGCTTCGACTTGGGGATGCCAACATTGCTAAGATGATTGGTAAGCCTCAGCAGCATGACCTGAGGTTCCTTTGATGAAAAAATGTGGGGGTTTTGAAAAGATAAAGTCTCACTGAGACTTGAGTTCTCTTGATGTAGTTGCATTTGAACCATGCTGTGGTTGTAAAGGACATGTGGCATTAGGATGTTCTATTCGATTGTTTAAAATTTCTTAGGTTTTTGTAGTGGTAAATACCTTGTTTTTAACTTGTAAAAGTTGACAGTAAAATCGGTACTTTGGCTTGTGTAGAAAAGCGACTTTGTTAGACTGTGAGCATTGTGGTTTTTCTGGGTTGTAAACTTCTATTTTGTTTAAGCTTATTAATGAAATTTTGAAGAACGTTGTGGTTAATTACCTGTATTTAGTGAACTATTTGATAAAGATGATGATAGGATTTCACGGTCGTGAAATGCCCATAATTTTGATTTTTATTAATAATGAGGTTATTATTTGGAAATTTAGTGTGAAACTACTTTTGGGTTTTTCCTTTTGCTTAAAGATTTATTTGAGAAATAATAAAAGGCAAAAGAGTTTGTCCCTTAAACCCAAGCACGACTATGTAAATTTGATTTGGAAAATTTTAATTTATCTGTTGTTATTTTATTTTAGTTTATCAAAGATAAACGACCTAACTCTATTTTTGTGTAAAATTTATTTAATATAGGGTGATTATAATTGTATAGTGAAGAATTTTGATTATTTAGGATATGGGTTAAACTGTAAAAACCCTATTCTCGAAAGAGGAAAGAAGGAAAGACTTTGTTTACAGTTTGCCTTAGTTAGGGTTTGTATTTTGTTTTAAATTAAAACTTTGCATTATTGTTGTTTTTACTTTGATTTAATTGATATCTACTATTTTACTTACAGTATTACTGAAATTACTTAGTTGTTATTTGCAAAACCTAAGTTATTACTAAAATTATACTGTTTATATTTCCTATTTACGTTATTTTTATGTTTTCTGTAATTAATAATTATATATATTTATTAGGTTAAACTTATAGATAGTGATTATTACTATGTGAATAGGAACACAGTTACACAAACTGTGTACTTGTTTTTAAGCGACCTTCTTTTAAGATAGTTTTTGTTTATGTTTTGAAATAGATGTATTCCAATTAAGGAAACTTCTAAAATAGAGGAATCTTTCTTTTAACATTTCTATAAATATTTAACAGTAGAAAGTAAATAATCATAATCCTACATTTCTTGATTTGATTTAATCATCAAACATAATTTCACCTACTGTAATAGATTACTACCTTCTTGAAGGTGTGGAAAAATATATTCATGTAATATATTCATTAGTAAACTTAAACTAACCCTAAATAATTTATTCTAATACATATCTGAACATAATTTACAAATATTTGATCAATAAAAGGTTTAACTAACTAACAAATAACCATTCATATAGATGCATCAAATCCTAAATTTATACATTTCAGTTCCTATCCTTGCATAAAGAATATAAAAGTCACATTTAGAACCTGGTAATATAGCAGAGGAGATAAAAACCTAGGGGAGCCAATTCCTCCCAACTAACTCCAGAAGACAACTGAACTACAAATCTTAGGACCCCCGAGCCTATTTACTGGTGCACCTGGTTGAAAGCACTAGATGATAGAATAGGTTTAGAAACCCCTAAAACTCCACATAGTGATCATCAGTAATATTTCTGCCTATAGTAGTAAGAGCTCAACTCAAAACAACTGCATTATCTTAGTAAATCCACACTTTCCACTCAAACACTTCTGCCTATTCACTCCATCGAATTTCTTGCGCACCAATTTCACTCAGAAATTTCCCAAGTAAAGAATAAGTAGCCCCAGATTAATTCAATGGGTAGTTTTTATCAGCATGCCTAGGTATTTAGGGTCAGTTTTTTACTTAATGAGCCACTTGCTCTTGTTCCACTTTCTTGGGGAACATGACCACAAAAATAGGGAAGTTGCCTCCTTCAACAACTAGAAGTAGTTTGAGGATGCTACCAAGTGTCAATCTACTCTCAACCCAACCTATTCCACCAAGTGGCCAGTAAAAACTCATTTAACAATTTCCTTAAGTTGTTGTCTCATCTTTCATTTATTAATTAATAAAATATTCAACAATTAAATACAATTATCGTTGACCCCACTTGGTCAATAATTTCAAAATTTATAATAAATTAAAACATAATGTCTCATAAAACATAATTTGTTTTTGCAATTTGGGATATGTGACATACACACCCCCTTAAATATAACATCGTCCTCGATATTATTTTATTCATCATCCTCAAAGTTTCCCTGGAACAGAATTGGATATGCTGTCCCCATATGACTCTCCAATTCCCAAGTGGCTTCTTCTGGACTAAGGTGCTTCCATTGCACCTTCACCTATCTAATGGTGCAATTTTGAAGAAATATCTCCCTCTCGTCGAGGATACAATCAGGTTCCACTAGAAAATCTCCTTCGGGTTCCACCTACACATCATTCCAATTTATAACATGAGTAGCATCATGTACATATCTTTTTAAAACAGAGATATGAAAAACATTATGAACCCTTAAACTTGGCGGTAAATCTAGTTGATATGCCACTTGTCCCATTCTAGATAGCATTTCAAAAGGCCCACAATATCGGAGTGCCAACTTAGCACAACTTCCTAACTTCAAAGAACTATTTTTAAGCCTTACCTTTATGAAAAAATGTTCACCCACCTGGAACTCTTTCTAAGTTCATTTAAGATCTACTTGACTTTTCTATCTGTCTTGTGCAACCTTTAAATTACCTTGGACCTATTTTACAATTAACTCCATCTCTTTTAATAGTTCAGGTCCTAGTACTAACCTGTCAACTGGGTTACTCCATGAGATAGGAGTATTGCACTTTCTTCTATAAATAATTTCAAATGGGTTGTATTTTGCTGAAGCTTGGTAGTGATTGTTATAATCAAACTCTACCAAGTGTAAGTAATCCTCCCATTTACTGGGTTGTTCTCTAACTTACATCCTTATCATATCATCTAATATTTCAATGACTATTTCAGTTTGTCCATTCGTCTAGGGGTGAAAAGATGTACTGAAGTTTAAAGTAGTATTCACTCCTTTAAATAAAGACTTCTAGAAATTGCCCGTAAACTTACGGTCTTTATCAAAAATTATAACTTTCGGTATCCCATGTAAATGAAATATTTGTTTCATGAATAGATCAACAATATTAGCAGCCTTGTAGGTGGTTTTTACTAAAATAAAATGAGATTCTTTACTAATTTTATCGATGACCACCATTATCGAATCATTTTGATTATGATTTCTAGGTAGACCTGTAATAAAATCAAGATTGATTATTTCCCATTTCCAGCTAGGGATGGGCAATGACCGTAGTAAACTGGTTGGAAGTTGGTATTCAATCTTAATCTGTTGACATTCAAAGCACCTGGAAATGTATTCTTCCCATTCATTCTTCATGTTTGGCCAAACATAATCTTTTCGTAACATGGTTAAAGTCTTTTGATAACCAAGATGTCTTGAGTAAGGAGTCTTAAGTATTTCATTTAAAATCAGCAGCTTAATTTTAGGTACATTAGGTATATATAGCCTATTTTTGTAAAGTATTAATCCTTTATCATTTATACTATACCATGTAATTAAACTTTCAGTTAAATTTTCTGTTGCTTTAGCTTGTAGTTTCTAATAATTTTCATCCAATTTTACTCCTTCCTCCAACTGATCTTCTAAATCTATTTTATAAGTGTTGATTGCTGCCACTAAGCTCAGTCTTGCATTTCTACTTAGAGCATCAGTGACCTTATTTTCTTTTCCCTTAATATGTTGGATCTCAAAATAGTACTCGCTAAGGAAAGCTAGACAAATTTGGTTGATCCAACAAATATTTTAAACCCTTATTATCTTTCATTAACATAAATTTTCTTTTGATTAAGTGATGGCGCCATATGTTCAAAGCATGTATGACAACAACCAACTCTAAATCATAAGTAGCGTAGTTTTTCTCATGAATTTTAAGCTTCCTAGACTCATATGCAATTACGTGTCCTTCTTGAGTTAAGACCCCACCTAGACCATCGTTGCATGCATCAGTGCACACAAAAAAGTCCTTATTAGGATCAGTAATTCTTAAAATTGGTGCAATAGTTAATAATGTTTCTAATTTATTAAAAATTTCTTCACACTTTTGATTCCACTTGAATTTCTTTCCTTTCTTCTATGAATAAGTTATGGTATTTGTGATTCTTGAGAGCCCCTCAATGAATCTTTAATAGTAACCGGTAATTCCCATGAATGGTCGCACATCAGTCACATCCTTTGGAACCAACCATTTTTCAATTTCTTTTATATTTTCTGGATCAACTGAGATCCCCTCTTTAGTTATTACATGTCCCAAGTATTGTATTTTATCTTTAAAGAAATCACACTTACTAAATTTAGCATAAAGATGATGTGCTCTTAACTCTTGTAAAACAATTTTTAAGTGCTCCTCGTGTTCTTCTTTAGACTTAGAATAAATTAAAACATTATCAATGAAAACAACTATGAATTTATCGAGATATTTATGCAATACATTATTCATTAAACACACGAAGACAGCTGGGGAATTAGTGAGCCCAAATGGTATAACAACAAACTCATAGTGACCATATCTTGTCTTTAAATCTATTTTAAAAATGTCTTCAGCTTTGATCCGAACTTTATGGTAACCAGATCGTAAATCAATCTTTGAGAATTCAGTTGCTCCGCACAGCTGATTGAACAGATCATCTATGTGGGGCAACGGGTATCTATTTTTAGTGGTAATTTTATTAAGTTAGTGGTATTCAATGCATAATCATGGAGTACCATCCTTCTTTTTAACAAAAATGACAGGTGCTCCCCAAGGAGACACGCTTGGTCTTATACACTTTTTATCAATAAGTTCCTCTAGCTGTGATTTTAATTCATTTAGTTCCAAAATATTCATCTAATAAGGGGGTTTTGAGCTGGGCACTACACCAGGTACCAACTCAATAGTGTAAATTTGAGCATATAGATTTGTAGACAAAAACAAAACTCACAAAGAAGATCTCACAATTTACTCAGCAATTGAAGAATGAAAGAGTGCAAAAGGCTTGCAGCTGTGAATGCTTTCATTAATCAAAAAAGTAATTCAGATAATAATTACAATGATGTAAAATGGCTTTAATAGCCACAAGTAATTCGAATCCACATGAGGAAGTTCGAATTGATGACTCTACTTGACTGTAGGTAACCAAGACTTGTCTAAATCACAATTGGAGTTCTAAAACACAACCAACTGTTACATTTAGTATTAAATAATGGTTAACTGACTGTGGTAGGTGAGAAAAGCGCCCCACATGTGTGCAATTAATTAAACCATTATTTAACTGAATGTAGAGAGCTAGAACTCAATGTAACTGACTCCTAACTTGGCTTGACTAGTCATCAACTGAAGTTAACTGACCTTGGTTGGTTTCGGCACTTCCAGTTGCTTCCTAAATTGTAGGGATTGATCTAGGAGACTCCTAAACTTATGCAATCAAGTGCAATAAGTGGCAGTGAGCCTCAATTAGTGTTCCCCACACTTTGGTAACTGAAACATGTGCCCCAATTAGGTCAAGTTTAACCAATGGTGCTAATGACTATAAATAGACTGGATGGACTCCCGATTTAGACATGACTCCTAATTTAGACATATGACCGAATTTGTACAAGGGAGGATTAATAATCCTAACACCCCCCCTGAATGCTAACTTGGACAAACTGTGGGCCCTGGTAACTAAGACCATAGGTCACCCATTACATCAAGTAAAATAAAGTAACTGCTTAATATAAGTAACTAGGGAAAAAACCACATGGGAAAGAATCCCTCCTTCTATCTAAGCAGGTAGAATCAGGTCTCAAGTTGGAAAAACTTGAAAATATGTTGCTGCAATCTTCATCTCTGTGAGGTAGTGAAGCAGCATGCATGGTGTGCTGTGCACGGGTATTCTGGGGCCTGGCATGTAGACTTCTCCTTCTTCTCTGAAAAGGATGATGAGAGGAAGGAGGAATGTAACCTTTGTCTCTTGCTGAATGAAGAGGTATATGATCATATCCATTCTTCTGAATGTAGGAAGACTGAGCCCTTGCCATATCGCATCTTACAGGAAGTCTATTGCATCTCTCTGAAGGAGGCAAAACAGTATGACATAGCGCAAGAGTCTTTTCTTTCTGAGTGTCAGGTGAGTTTCCAGTCATCTTCCTAGCTTCCAGCTTGGAAGTAGGGACTGAATCTAGATCCGAGTCACCCTGAATCTTAATGTCATAAACTAATATAGATGGATCTGCAATACTAGTAGAAGCTGTAAAAGAAGTAGATGCAATGTTTTTACCTTCCCTTGCTGGTGGCTGCTGAGAGTGCACTGGTTCTGAAGGAGGCATGAAATGTGAGAAATCATATGCTCTTGAAGCATGATTCTCAATACCCTTTGCTATGATGCTCCCAGTAGAGATATCTGTGATCTCCACTAAGTCAGGACCAAATATCACTCACTTTGGAGATCCAGTATGGGTCATCTGATAGACAGATAACAGATTTGAAGCTAGTGAGGGAACAAACAACACATCTTTGAACCTTCCATGTTCAAGTTGGATAGAGCCCTTCCCTTTGGTTTGTACTTTATTGTTATTGCCCATCTGAATACTAGGACCATCAAAAGACTGAAAAGAAGAGAATGATTCTATGGATGCAGCCATATGGTTGGAAGCTCCAGAATCAATGAGGAAGGCAGGTGTTGATGTGCAACAATCTTTCAGTGCATGCCCTTTCCTTGGGTATTCTTCTTCTTCTTCTTCAGAGTCTTCCTTCCTTGCGCTAGCAGGTACATACATGTTGTTCCTTTTCAAAAGAAGAGCCATTTCATCAAGTTGTCTTCTCATACAGGAGCTTTCTAAATGGAAGCCCCTTCCACAGTAAGGGCAGAGGATCTTGCCTTTGCTATTCTTCTTGCTTCTCTTCGAACTTGAAGGTTCTTTTGACTGTTCAGACTCATCTCTTTGCTTCCCTCTGTCATTTGCTACCTTATCTCCTCTCGCAATAAGAGCTAGATCTTTGGGAGATCGAATGATCCCCATTTGGATCAATTTATCATTTTCAGAAATAAGAGATTGAATGAAATCATTAAGAGTGGGAATCTTCCAATTTGGAGTAGTGAGCCTTACCATTTGGAAGGTGGATATAAAGACTGAGTAGTCTGAATTGAGCTTGGTGAGAATAGCAAGGATGAGCTGGGTTTCATCCTTATTTACTTTGCATTGATTCAACTGATATATCATGTTCTTGAACTTTGAGAAGAATTCATTTAGAGATTCGAAATCTGATGGATTGAGAGTAATCAGATCATTTTCTAGCTGATGGATCCTCATCTCATCATGCTTATCAAACAAGGAAGCAAGCTTGTCCCAAACTTCTTTGGGAGTGTCCAAGTCTTGGATGTGAAATTGAAGATCCTTAGAGACTGAGTGTTGCATGAGTCCAATAGCTTCATCAGGCCTGTTCATGTACTTAACTTTGTCTTTCTCTGATTCTGGCTCTTCCTCTGTTTCTTCTACAAGTCTGAAGAGATGCTTGGTGCGTAGCAATATTTTCATGTCATCCTTCCACTGGTGATAGTTGAAGGGAGTGAGAGGCTCTATTTGGTGAGCCATTTCGAAGTAATAAGAAGAACTGAGCTGCTATAGCGAATGCATTGAGAAGTAGAGGCTGCTTGTAGCGAATGCTGCAAGAAAAGCTGATAACCTGTCACACAATCAAACAAACAAAATGATCCGACTGGAGATCTGAGGAGGAGAGGAGTCTTGTCCACTGAGGCTCTGATACCATGTAAATTTGAGCATATAGATCTGTAGACAAAAACAAAACTCACAAAGAAGATCTCACAATTTACTCAGCAATTGAAGAATGAAACAGTGCAAAAGGCTTGCAACTGTGAATGCTTTCATTAATCAAAAAAGTAATTCAGATAATAATTACAATGATGTAAAATGGCTTTAATAGCCACAAGCAATTCGAATCCACATGAGGAAGTTTGAATTGATGACTCTACTTGACTATAGGTAACCAAGACTTGTATAAATCACAATTGGAGTTCTAAACACAACCAACTGTTACATTTAGTATTAAATAATGGTTAAATGACTATGGTAGGTGAGAAAAGTGCCCCACATGTGTGAAATCAATTAAACCATTATTTAACTGAATGTAACTGACTCCTAACTTGGCTTGACTAGTCATCAACTGAAGTTAACTGACCTTGGTTGGTTTCAACACTTCCAGTTGCTTCCTAAATTGTAGGGATTGATCTAGGAGACTCCTAAAATTATGCAATCAAGTGCAATAAGTGGCAGTGAGCCTCAATTAGTGTTCCCCACACTTTGGTAACTGAAACATGTGCCCCAATTAGGTCAAGTTTAACCAATGGTGCTAATGACTATAAATAGACTGGATGGACTCCCGATTTAGACATGACTCCTGATTTAGACATACAGATCATCTATGTGGGGCAACGGGTATCTATTTTTAGTGGTAATTTTATTAAGTTAGTGGTATTCAATGCATAAGCATGGAGTATCGTCCTTCTTTTTAACAAAAATGATAGGTGCTCCCCAAGGAGACACGCTTGGTCTTATATACTTTTTATCAATAAGTTCCTCTAGCTGTGATTTTAATTCATTTAGTTCCAAAATATTCATCTGATAAGGGGGTTTTGAGCTGGGCACTACACCAGGTACCAACTCAATAGTTAAATCCAATTCCCTTTTCGGAGGAAATCCCAGAATTTCTTTCGGAAATACATCTGAATACCCCCTCAGGATTGGAATATCTTCTAGTTTTAGTTTATTTTTAGTATTAATATGTTCTTCTTCAGTTATAGTTACATCAAATGACTTACAACCCTTTCGAACAACTCTCTTTAATTGCAAGGCAAATATTTGTCTGATAGTTGTTTTCCTAGGAATTCCTGTTATGGTTACTATTTCTCCTTCACTATTTACGTATGTAAAAGTTTTATCAAAATAGTTCAAAACTACTCTATCATGTTCTAACCATTCCATACCAATTAACATGTCATAAGAGCCTAAAGGAAGTACATTTAGTTTCACAAAAGTTTCAAACTAATTCATAATTACAGTGCAGTCTTTTACAAAACTAAACACTTTTCTTTTTGCTCCTATAGCTAGTTGAACTAGCCATGACTTTGCAAACTTGTCTACTGATAAATTTCATTTTTCTAAATTATGAGAAACATAACTCAGGCTAGCCCCTGGGTCAATTGAGATAGAAATGGGTGTTTGATTCAGCTTACCTTCTACTTCCACTATGGAAGTTTGATAATCAGCCTGCTTGTTTTCCAGCGCCGCGTTGATCCTGGGCACCCCCCTTGCTAAGTCACCAATAGTCATATCCTCCTACACTGTATGAATGTTTCTGACAGTCTTCTTTCTGTTAGGGTAGACTGATGCATAATGAGGCCCAATACAATCCCAACACTTTACCAGTTCTTTACGTTCATTATTCTTAACATAGTTGCTGTGAGTATTAGTAGGTTCTTTATTTCTAGGGCCATTAGGGTTTGATTGTGAGTTACCTTTATTTCCTTGGAAATTATTATTAAGAAAGTCACGTGTGTTATTATTCCTAAAATTGCAGTTAGATATGAAACCCTTCTTCTTATGTTCAAAATGATTAGACCTCTTAGCCTTCCAGTTTGGCCTGCTTACCCTTTTTTTGGTTCTTCTCATAGAAAAAATTTGCCTTTCGAATAGCCTCCTCAAGGGTTTTTGGATTATTGTTTTCAATTTTGTCTTTAATGTGAAAAGGTAAATAGCTTAGAAACCGCTGCACCTTAGGATTTTCATCCACAATGTAAGGCACGTAACGTAGTAAACTTAAAAATTTAATATTTAATTCCTTCATGTTCATACTTCCCAACTTCAGTTCATAGAATTCTTTAGCTCGCTCTTCATAATGTTGTTCTGACAGAAACTGTTTTTTAAAGTATTTTTTAAAGGTACTCCAGTTAATGTTCTTTTCCTTAATACCTTTTACTCATTTTAAATCTTGCCATCAGATATATGCCTTTCCAGTTAAGTTGTAAATGGCCATTCTTGCTTTTAGCTGGTTGGAATAATTATAGATTTGGAAATACTTCTTCATTCCAGACAGCCATGCTTCGACTTCCTCTCCCTTCTCAGTTTCACCATTGAAATTTGGTGGTTTTATCTTCTTAATTTCTCCCTAGATTTCCTCATAAGGATTAAATTTTCTTTCTCTAGAATGGTAATTATCCTCACTGCTATCACTAGAGTACTAGCAATCCTTCCTGTGTGAGTTACCATAAATTTTAGAGGACGAACTACTTTCAATTTTAGACTGTTTGGACTTTTTACTTTTATGTTGGTAGGACGTATTTTTAGACCCTATCTGTTTATCTTTCCCTTCACTCTGGAATTTTTCCATCAGTATCTGGTTAAGCTCCTCTTGAGCTCTTAGAATTCTTTCATTGTCATTTTAACTGTTTCCATTTAAGTTCTTAACTCTTTAACAGTTTTTAGTAATTATGAAGAATTGTTAGTTATTTCTTCCTTAACCGGTTCTTTTCTAGAATTACTTTGTTCGTTTAATGGGGACCCTTCATCTACATATTCCTCGACTCTTTCCATACCTGCAGTTCTAGCTCAGAAAATGTTTCTAGTAATAACATTTCAAAAAAGAAAAATAATAATTAGTATGCATGCATTTTATTTACTGTTTGTCTACGCAGGTTGAGCCACATTAAGGCCTAGTGTCTAAACATATGCTTTGATACCATATGTAATACTCCAAATTTCATATAAATTTAAAAATTTTCTTACGACAATTAAAGTTTAAAATCATTGATGACGTGGGTAACTTAATTGCTAACCGTTATCATTTTAAAGGGTCTAATCTAGAACTAAAACAAATTCCTTTATTAGTTTCTATAACTGCATACTTCATTATCTGCATTCATAATTAAGTATTGAAAGATTGATTTAGTAGGTGATGATCTAAAGTAGTATGAGCTGAAAACAACTGTTTGTTTACTATGCACTAAGGTTTGTTTCCTGTTTAAAATGAAGGAACTTCAGTTCATGCCCTAGGCTTACTTAGCTTTTGAAGCTATGTAGTGAAATGATGATTCTTGTACAGGTCTTTTTACAGGAAAGACGTTTTATATCCCAATTTTCAGGATCGATGTTCATTATCTCAACTTGCAAAAGTAAATGCTAGAATATTTGTTAAATTTAAATCTTTGAGAAAAAGAAAGTATTGTCAAACCTTTTTCCTTTCCTAATCTTGAATTGGTTGTCATTGTGAAATGTTTAGGGTCTAGGTTTTTACCCTTCATATTCAAGGCTTAAAAGCATGATTTTTCCTATCTATCTATCTATCTATCTATCTATATATTTCTTTAAAGGCATAAGTACTTAGAAAACTAAGAGCAAAAATAGAACTTATATTTTTAGTCTAAACTATGGCATAACCTATACACCTTATATTAAAACTATTGTTGGTGTAAAGATCTTAATTCTACAAGCAACATTAAAGAAGGAAAATCCTATAAACTAAATCTTGCAATACTACTTCTACCAAAGTATTTTATATGCCTTGAAATTTACGTATGCCCAAAAAGTGAACATAAACCAGAATTAACCTATGCTTATGTGTTATCATGAGGTTAAGGAATTTGTATTATTAACCTATGCTTATGTATTATCATGTATTTATACAAAGTATAGATTGAGGTTGCCAAAGTATTCAATGTATGTGTGAGTAAAGGTATGCAATAAAAGAATATAAACATAGCCTTAACCTTTAACCTTTGTTTTAAAAAGCAGGGTCAAACGATGCAAACGAGACTATAATACCTTTAGCAATAAAAACTATGCTAAGTATCTCGATAGTTAAAATATCGGGCTTATAAGTTTTCAACCAAGATCTTAACAAGGGTTATGTAAACTTCTTTGCAAGCTTCATGCACGCCCTCAAAACTATAGAGAAACACCCACAAAATCAAATTAAAATTTGAATCCACGTGGCCTTTGGTTAGTGGATAGGGTTTTGACGTTTGTAAACCATACTACAAAAACATTCAACCCTAAATTCTCGCATTGTTCACCCAAGTTGTCACTGCTGTGAGTAACGCCGCCAGGATCATGACCTCATGGGCCTTTGATGCCATCGCTTGGCTTTGTGAATGAATTTAACCCATTTATCAGCCGAGTTGATTTATCTGATTGCTAGCAGTGTGGTTACTTGTGGAAGTCGTTGGCAGTGGGTAGATTTGGATTAGTTGTAGCTTTTACTGTTTTCTTTCCCTTCTTTTTTCCTACACAGTTCTTATTGTGGAGTTTTTTTTTCTTGGTTGATTCCTTTCCCATACTTCAATGCAGTTTCTTGTTGGAGGTTTACAAGAGTACTCTTCATGGCCATAAGCACTAGAGCTGAAACATGTAACCTCTTTCTTTCTTTTTATCTATTTAATTGGGCAGTTACCAAGCTTTATTTTAAACTTTCAAGAACTATAAGTAGAAATTTACTGTCGTTTTATTCTTAACTTGTGTGGAGTTGAAAAGAGATGAGGTTTCGAAATCAAGACTTCGAGCTGTGCATGGAGAAAGGGACGACAAGTAGCTTCGACTTGGGGATGCCAACATTGCTCGAATGATTGGTAAGCCTCAGCTCCATGACCTGAGGTTCCTTCGCGAAATGCCCATAATTTTGATTTTGATTAATAATGAGGTTATTATTTGGAAATTTAGTGTGAAACTACTTCTAGGGTTTTCCATTTGTTTAAAGATTTACTTGAGAAATAATAAAAGGTAAAAGGGTTTGTCCCTTTAACCCAAGCACGATTGTGTAAATTTGATTTGGAAATTTTTAATTTATCTGTTGTTATTTTATTTTAGTTTATAAAAGACAAACGATCTAACTTTGTTTCTGTGTAAAATTTATTTAATATAGGGTGACTATAATAAATATATTATTATTGTATAATGAAGAATTTTGATTATTTAGGATATGGGTTAAATTGTAAAAACCCTATTCTGGAAAGTGGAAAGAAGGAAAGACTTGATTTACATTTTTCCTTCGTTAGGGTTTGTATTTTTTTTTAAATTAAAACTCTGCATTATTGTCTTTTTTTACTCTGATGTAATTGATATCTACTGTTTTACTTACAATATTACTAAAATTACTTAGTTGTTATTTGCAAAACCTAAGTTATTACTAAAATTATATTGTTTATATTTCCTATTTATGTTATTTTTCTGTTTCCTGTAATTAATAAATATATATATTTATAATAGGTTAAACTTATAGATAGTGATTATTACTGTGTGAATAGGAACACAGTTACAGAAACTGTGTGCTGGTTTTTAAGCGACCTTATTTTAAGATAGTTTTTGTTTATGTTTTAAAACAAATGTATTCTAATTAAGGAAACTTCTGAAATAGAGGAATATTTCTTCTAACATTTCTAGAAATATTTAACAGTAGAAAGTAAATAATCATAATCCTACATTATTTGATTTGATTTAATTATCAAACTTAATTTCACCTACTGTACTAGAGTACTACCTTCTTGAAGGTGTGGAAAAATACAGTCAGGTAATTTATTCATCAGTAAATTTAAACTAACCCTAAATCATTTATTATAATGCATATCTGAACAGAATTTATAAATATTGGATCAATAAAAGGTTTAACTAACTAACAAATAACCAGCCATATAGATGCATCAAATCCTAAATTTATACATTTTAGTTCCTATGCTTGCATAAAGAATATAAAAGTCGCATTTAGAACCTGGTAATATAGTAGAGGATACAAAAACCTAAGGATTCCATTCCTCCCAACCAACTCCTGAAGACATCTAAGCTTCAAATACTAGGACCCCCGAGCCTGTTTACTGGTCCACCTGGTTGAAAGCACTCGATGAGAGAATAGGTTTAGAAACCCCTACAACTCCACAGACTGATCAACAGTAATATTTATTCCTGTAGCAGTAACATCTCATCTCAAAACAACTACATTATCTCAGTAAATCAGCACCTTCCACTCAAACACTTCTTCCTGTACCCTCTATCAAATTTTTGTGCACCAATTTCACTCAAAAATTTCACAAGTAAAGAATGAGCAGCCCTAGCTGAATTCAATGGGTATTTTTTATCAGTATGCCTATGTCTTTTGGGTCAGTTTTTCACTTAATGATCCACCTACTCTTGTTCCACTTTCTTTGGGAACATGGCCACAAAAATAGGGAAGTTGCTTTTTGCAAAACTAGAAGTAGTTTGAGGATGCTGCCAAGTGTCAATCTGCTCTCAACCCAACCTATTCAACGAAGTGGCCAGTAAAAGCTGATTTAACAGCCTCCTTAAGCTATTATCTCATATTTCATTTATTAATTAATAAAATATTTAGCAATTAAATACAATTATCCTTGACCCCACTTGGTCGATAATTTCAAACTTTATAATAAAATTAAAACCTAATGTCTCGTAAAACATAAAATGTTTTTGCAATTTGGGGTATGTGACATACACACCCCTTTAAATATAACATCTTCCTCGATGTTATTTTATTCATCATCCTCAGAGTTGCCCTGGAACATAATTGGATATGTTGCCTACATACGACTCTCCAATTCCCAGGTGGCTTCTTCTAAACTAAGGTGCTTCCATTGCACCTTCACCTGTCCAATGGTGTGATTTCGAAGCAAGATCTCCCTCCTATCGAGGATAAAATCCAGTTCCAGCAAAAATTCTCCTTCGGGTTCCACCTACACATCATTCCAATTTATAACATGAGTAGCATCATGTACATATCTTTTTAAAACAGAGATATGAAAAACATTATGAACCCTTAAATTTGGCTGTAAATCTCGTTGATATGCCACTTGTTCCATTCTGGATAGTATTTCAAAAGGCCCACAATATTGGGGTGCCAACTTAGCACAACTTTCTAACTTCAAAGAACTCTTCTTAGGCCTTACATTTATGAAAACATGTTCACCCACCTAGAACTCTTTCTGAGTTCGTTTAAGATCTACTTGACTTTTATGTCTGTCTTGTGCAACCTTTAAATTACCTTGGACCTGTTTTACAATTAACTCCATCTCCTTTAATAGATTAGGTCCTAGTACTAACCTGTCAACTGGGTTACTCCATGAGATAGGAGTATTGCACTTTCTGCCATACAAAATTTCAAATGGGTTGTATTTTGCTGAAGCTTGGTAGTGATTGTTATAATCAAACACTACCAAGTGTAAGCAATCCTCCCATTTTCCTGGCTATTCTCTAACATACATCCTTAGCATATCTTCCAATATTTGATTCAGTATTTCAATCTATCCATCCATCTAGGGGTGAAAATATGTACTGAAGTTTAAATTAGTTATCAGGCCTTTATATAAAGACTTCCAGAAATTGCCCATAAACTTAGGTCTCTATTAGAAATTATAACTTTCGGTATCCCATGTAAATGGAATATTTGTTTCATGAATATATCAGCAATATTAGCAACCTTGTAGGCGGTTTTTACTGGTATAAAATGAGCTTCTTTACTATGTTTATCGATGAACACCATTATCAAATCATTCTGATTTTGATTTCTAGGTAGACCTGTAATAAAATAAAGATTGATTATTTCCCATTTCCAGCTAGGGATGGGAAATGGCTGTAGTAAATAGGCTGGATGTTTGTGTTCAGTCTTAACTTGTTGACATTCAAAGCACCTGGCAATGTATTCTTCCAATTCATTCTTTCTGTTTGGCCAAAAATAATCTTTCCAGAACATGGTTATAGTCTTTTAATAACCAGGATGTCCTGAGTGAGGAGTCTTATGTATTTCATTTAAAATCAACAGCTTAATTTTATGTACATTAGGTATATATAGCCTATTATTGTAAAGTATTAATCCTTTATCATTTAGACTATACCCTATACTTAAACATTCAGTTAAATTTTCTGTCACTTTAGCTTGTAGTTTTTGATAATTTTCATCCAATTTTACTCCTTCCTCCAGCTGATATTCTAAATTTGTTTTATAAGTGCTGATTGTTGCCACAAAGCTCAGTCTTGCATTTATACTTAGAGCATCATCAACCTTATTTTATTTTTCCTTAATTTGTTGGATCTCGAAATCGTACTCGCTAAGGAAAGCTTGCCACCTACCTTGCCTTGCGTTTAAATTTGGTTGATCCAACAAATATTTTAAACCCTTATTATATGTCATTAACATAAATTTTCTTCTGATTAAGTGATGGCACCACATATTCAAAGCATGCATGACGAAAACAAACTCTAAATCGTAAGTAGGGTAGTTTTTCTCATGAATTTTAAGCTTCCTAGACTCATATGCAATTACGTGTCCTTCTTGAGTTAAGACCCCACCTAGACCATCATTGCATGTGTCAGTGCATATGACAAAGTCCTTATTAGGATCAACAATTCTTAAGATTGGTCCAATAGTTAATAATATTTTTAATTTCTTAAAACTTTCTTCAAATTTTTTATTCCACTTGAATTTATTTCCTTTATTTTGTAAAGAAGTTATGGGATTTGCGATTCTTGAGAACCCCTCAATGAATCTTCGATATTTACCGGTGATTCCCATGAATGATCGCACATCAGTCACATCCTTTGGAACCGACCATTTTTCAATTGCTTTTATATTTTCTGGATTAACTGAGATCCCCTCTTTAGTTATTACATGGCCCAAGTATTGTATTTTATCTTTAAAGAAATCACACTTACTAAATTTAGCATAAAGTTGATGTGCTCTTAACTCTTGTAAAACAATTTTTTAAGTGCTCCTCGTGTTCTTCTTTAGACTTAAAATAAATTAAAATATCATCAATGAAAACAACTGTGAATTTATTGAGATATCTATGCAATACATTATTCATCAAACACATGAAGACAACCGAGGAATTAGGGAGCCCAAATGGCATAACAACAAACTCATAGTGACCATATTTGGTCCTAAAAGTTGTTTTAAAAATGTCTTCATCTTTGATCCGAACTTGATCATAACTAGATTGTAAATCAATATTTCAAATTACAGTTGCTCTGCATAGCTGATTGGACAGATCATCTATGTGAGGCAACAGGTATCTATTTTTAATGGTCATTTTATTAAGTTGGCGGTAGTCAATGCATAAGCGTGGAGTACCATCCTTCTTTTTAACGAAAATGACAAGTGCTCCCCAAGGAGACACGCTTGGTCTTATATAGTTTTTATCAATAAGTTCCTTTAAGTGTGATTTTAATTCATTTAGTTCCAAAATATTCCTCCGATAAGGGGCTTTTGAGCTGGGCACTACACTAGGTACCAACTCAATAGTGAAATCTAATTCCCTTTCCGGAGGCAGTCCCAGAATTTCTTCTGAAAATACATCTGAATACCCCCTCAGGATTGGAATATCTTCCAGTTTTAGTTTATCATTATTATTAATATGTTCTTCTTCAGTTACATTTAAATCAAAGGATTTACAACCCTTTCAAACAACTCTCTTTAATTGCAAGGCAGAGATTTGTCTGATAGTTGTTTTCCTAGGAATTCCTGTTATGGTTATTGTTTCTCCTTCACTATTTACACATGTACAAGTTTTATCAAAACAGTTCAATACTACTCTATGTTGTTCTAACCGGTCCATACCAATTAACTTTTCATAAGAGCCTAAAGGAAGTACATTTAGCTTCATATAAGTTTCAAACTAATTCATAATTACATTGCAGTATTTTACGAAACTAATCACTTTTCTTTTTGCTTCTATAGCTAGTTGAAATAACCATGACTTTGCAAACTTGTCTACTGATAAATTGCATTTTTCTACTAAATTAGGAGAAACATAACTCAGGCTAGCCCCTGGGTCAATTAAGATAGAAATGGGTGTTTGATTCTGCTTACCTTCTACTTCCGCCATGGAAGTTTGATAATCAGCCTGCCTGTTTTCCAGCGTCGCGTTGATCCTGGGCATCCCCCTTGTTAAGTCACCAACAATCATCTCCTCCTACACTATATGAATGTTGCTGATAGTCTTCCTTCTGTAAAGGTAGACTAATGCATAAGGAGGCCCATTACAATCCCAACACTTTACTGGTTCTTTACGTTCATTAGTCTTAATGTAGTTGCTGTGATTATTAGCAAGTTCTTTGTTTCTAGGGCCATTAGCGTTTGACTGTGAGTTACCTTTATTTCCTTGGAAATTCTTATTAAGAAAGTTACGTGTGTTATTATTCCTAAAATTGCGATTAGATATGAAACCCTTCTTCTTATGTTTAAGATTATTAGACCTCTTATCCTTCTAGTTTGGCATGCTTTCCCTTTTTCGGTTCTGCTCATAGCAAAAATTTGCCTTTCGCATAGCCTTCTCAAGGGTTTTTGGATTATCGTATTTAATTTTGTCTTTAATGTGAAAAGGTAAACAACTTAGAAACCATTGCACCTTAGGCTTCTCATCCACAATGTAAGGCACGTAACATAGTAAACTTAAAAATTTAATGTTTAATTCCTTCATGTTCATAGTGCCCAACTTCAGTGCATAGAATTATTTAGCTCTTTCTTCATAATGTTGTTCTGATAGAAACTTCCTTTTAAAGTATTTTTTAAAGGTACTCCAGTTAATTTTCTTTTCCGTAATACCTTTTACTCGTTTTAAATCCTACCACCAGATATATGGTCATTCTTGCTTTTAGCTGGTTGGAGTAATTATAGATTTTGAAATACTTCTTCATTCCAGATAGCCATGCTTCGGCTTCCTGTCCGTGTTAACCCAAAAAATCCCCCACATAGCTCGCAATGGCCTACACCACCCAAGGACACCATCTCACAACACTCATTTCACTTCATAAGACCTTACAAGACCTTACATGACCTTCCATTTGACCCCCACACCTCCAAAAGAGCCCAAGGATGAAGAAAAGGGCTAAAAACCCCAAAAAAGAGCCCAAAATAGACCCCTAGGAGCTAAAGCCCTAAAAAAAGGGATAAAACCATGAAAGGGGATAAAGTTAGGGTGGAAGGGGCTAAAGGCCCAAAAAAGGGGCTAAATCCCTGACCAAGGGCTTAAAACCCTAAAACCCCTTGGAAAAACTATATAAGGAGGGTGGGGGGTCACTCTCAAAACACTCCTCATTTGCATATTGTTATGCTTCCCGTGGATGCTTTGAGACCTCTTGCTCTCAAACCACCCACCCTCCCTCTCCTTCATTTCCATTTCTCCAAGCCATTTCTCCCCACAATCAAGAGAGAGGTGCTCCCATGAGCTAGGGTATGGTGGCCCATTTCCACCTAAGTGAGGTATAATCTCATTTCTGTTTATGTTCATTTGCTTATTTTTCTTTCTAACTCATATTGTCATTTGCAGGTTTTTCATTAACATTTGTTTGCAGGTTGCTTCCATAGTAGTATAGGTTTCTCTTATAGGTTTTGGAGGCAGAACCCTAACCCACTGTGTGCAGAGGGGTTCAACAAAGCTCCACCATCTCCTCTCTTTTATTTTTCTGTCATTAGCTAGTAGATTCAGTTTACTATTGCAGCCATTTGCTTAGAGTAGTTCAGTTTCAATTCGCTGCTTGTTTTTTACCATTTTCCATTCCATTTTTTATAGTTTTCTCAGGGTAGAAACCTACCCTTGTGCCCTATAGGCACAAGGGATCCATTTTTACCCCTGTAGTGAGGAGAAATTCTCACTACAGCTTTGGCAACTCTCCTGGGTTTATCCCACAGGATCCCTGGGCAAAAATTTCAAAGTTTTTCAGTTTTTACCCTAGTTTCAAAAATGTTCTGTTAGATCTGCTTAGATTTACTTTATTTCTTGTTTTCTGTCAGTGCCGAAGCCTTTCGTAGGCCAAGCCGAGTCAGACTGACCCAGTACCAGTTACTGTCAGCCAGATCTGACCCTGCAGCACCAAAAACACCCCTTTCCTGACCAGGTCGCTCTTATTGGGAGAAAAGGTGCAGGAAGGTGCACTTAATTGGCAGACAGGCATGCCCAGGGCACACCTAATCCTCAGATAGGCACAACTTCATCCCAGGAGCTCAAGTTGCACCTGTTTTGGCATTTTGTGCAACCCACTTGCTCATTTCTAGAAAAATATCGTAGCCCCCTCGCAGGATTTTGTCAGAAATGTGTGGCTTGTCACACAGAAGTTGTTTTTCAGTTTAATTAGCATCAATTTCCAGTTTTATAGGAATGTTAGTGCATCCCAGCCGCCTCTGTGCACCATTAAAGGTCTTTGTTTATTTCAGTTTTCAATTTTTACAAATAAATCAATGAACAATGTGTATATGCTAATCCAATCATTAAGGTTCAATAAAATGAATTAGCCTAACTAAAATTAACATAAAATTAACCATATTGCTGCCCCCTTCCTCCTCTACCCAGTCATCACCCTCTGAGGTATTCTAGGATATGATGAAGGGACAGCTCGTATAGATCTAGGCACTCCATGGCATTTTTCCTAAACCATTAAAACCAGGTGACCTGAAAGGTACGAGGGGTAGAGAAGGAGGGATTCTCACAGCGCTAAGCGTTCTCCTTGCTTGACCAACCTAGCACTTGGGAGGTGACCTAAGGATCTACGAATGGTCTTAGTCCCATTGTGTTGAGAGCCCAGCACCTTCTCTTGGTTGAAGAAGAATACCACTGAGAGGTAGACACTTAGTTAGGCCAACAATTCAGGGTTAATCACAATAGTTGCTTACAAGTTTCTGTTTACATTTTTGTTCAAAACCATGATGTGAACTCTACCATGAATTCATAAACCATATTACAAAACAAATACCAGAACAAGCAAGCAAACCAACACACCATACCACATAATTAACCCAACTCAGTTCATGACACTAAGTGAGCCTTAAAAATTACCAAATTTACACTAAGTTTAATCAACTCTGCAGTCTTTGAGGACATAAGTCCCTGACTGCTACAACTGTGGGAAGAACTTGGGCTTTTCCTAGAAACTCATTATGAGGAGTACCACAGGAACCCCAAAGTAGTTGGTCGTTGAGAGGAATTGAAAAGTGAAACGGGCAACGACCCCTTCCGATTGAGTAGAGTTACCCATGAGGAACAAGCCAAGCAATGTCTTCTGGTAGTCTTGGTGGCCGAGAGACCACCTTCAGCGAGTAGGAAGCCATTGAAACTGGGGTCCAAATTTCACACCCACCAGTTTCATTCACATAGGTAAACACAATTGATCCTCCACGATCTTCCTCATGCCTAAGAGGCAAACCACCACCATTTGGAACACTCAGTCGGCACCATCGTAATTGTTCTCAGTGATCTCCCACACCATCAAAGGGCCATATAGCCTCTGATTCTAATTCAAACCCATATCAGTCTGAACCAGACCTCCACACTGCACCATCTCGCCCCCATGGCTACTCCAAACCCGGATCCATTTTTTGGTCTAACCTTAGCAAGTGGATCTATGTCCACATCACAACCAGTCACGCATAATGTGGCAAGCGGTCTAAGCATAGTCATGCAGACTATCATTAGCCAATTTCCACCAGCCATAGTGACCATCCAAGCTGGTCTAGTGGCCACACATGGGGGCAGTGGCCCCTCCACGTACATTGTCCCACCTGCCACACAGGGGGGCAGTGCACCAACCACCCACATTGCCCCTACCTCCATGCAAGGGGGAAATTACCCCACCACCCATACCATCCCTCCCACAACACTTGGGGGCAGTGGCCCATCCGCCATGGTACCACCACAAGCACTCCCAGCCATGTAGATGCATTATGCACCTGCAAACCCCACTCCCATTGTAGCTCCATCCCACATCAACTTGAGGTCAAATCTGCCATTCATGGCTTGTTTTGAACTTGCTTGACTTGGCTAGATTGAAAAATAACCCCATCCATCACCAAGATTTTTGGCCACCCATGCCAACTAAGCTGCCTTCAGACATCCCAAAGTTTGAAGGCAAAGCCGAGGAATGTCCCCAAAATCATCTAATGACCTTCCATCTATGGTGCTCATCCAATAGCATCGTAGAAGACTCCATCATGCTGAGGCAGTTCCAACGCACCCTCACAGGTGCCGCAACCAAATGATACATTGAGCTGCCACAAGACAAGTACCCCAACTTCAACTCTCTAGCCTTCATGTTCCTGCAGTATTTCCAACTCCCTATTAGATATGACGAGGGGGTGGAGATCCTGCTATCCTGTCGCCAAAACACTGCCACCCACATCACTGATCACATCCATGAGTTGCAGCAGCATCGCAACTTGTGCAAGATCCAACTTGATGACGGGATCTTCTTAGATTGGTTCCTCAAGAATTTTCTCCCACCCATCGCAAAGGAAGTCACATCAGAATGTCCCCAATCTGAAGAAGAGGCCATACTAAAGGCCCAACAATTTGACCTCATTTACGCCCAGTCGAGATACTTGTATACTGTCATCCCAGACGCTCCCTGTCCAAGTACCTCTTACCGTGATGCACCGGGGGCATCCCACATAGCAAATGGCATCATAGGGTTAGTCTCCCAACAACCACCACCCCAACCGACACGACCTGTTGCGGCACCGCTAATGTTGCTTACCAAAACCAAGCTCTGGACTATGCTCGAATGATGTCTCAGTCCGGAGCAACCACCTCCTATGCACAACCTGCACCATTGTAGTAGGCTCAAGCTATGGCTTGGACAGCACAATAGTACATGGGGCAAATGCCCACATTCATGGCACCACCACCCCCACAAATCTACTATGCACGTCCAGTGCAACAAGTCCAATCCCCCGCCCCCGCTCCACCTGCTCCACCCGCTCCGCTGGGACAAGTGTTTGCACAACAAAATTGTCCCAACTAGGATGCCCCCAACAATCAACAAGGGCAAGCTAGAAATAACCGGCCCCACAACCAGGGCAACAACCAACCGCAAGGAGGCGGTCAACAACCGAACCCTCCCAACAATGCCGCAGCAAACCAGCCAGCCCAGAACTCCCCACGACCAAATGCACCAAGACGCAATGCCCCATTGTGCACAAACCAACCATGCACACTCTATGAGGTCTATGGGCACTATACATTCGAGTGCCCCCTCATGGGTTGCGCCAAGCAGGCCATTCGGAACAAGGCCCAATAGGATGCCAACGCCACACAACCCAACCTAGCACCACAAGGACCTCCTCCCATGGTGCTTCAAAACCCACTACTAGTCCAAGGATTGGTGGCAACGGCTACTCCCCCCAGGACACTCCCAACACTCCGGGGGCACCACCTATGGCCGACACAAGTGTCCACCACCTGATGACCATGACCACTGAAGAGGTCAACTTACAAACTAGACAAAACCAGTATGGTACCACTACCGAACCTGTTGACTCGTCAGTAGCATCTACATCTTAGACAACCAACTTACCTCTCCAGTTACCCCCGTTCCTATGCCCCCCCCATACGCAAAATCACCAATAATGCCACTGCTAGAGCTGCAGTTAGCTATAGTGTTTTGGATGATTTGGCCCAAACGCCAACCGCCATGTCTGCTCTTGAGGTACTTAAAATGTGCCCAACGTAGTGGAGAGCCTTACTAGCCGCGCTAGGGGTGGTAGACCCCTCCGATTCAAAGTTGATCACTTTTAACACAGAAAATGGAGAGTCCTGCATGCCATCCACTATTGCCTTCCAAATCCCAGTGTCCATTCGGAACTTGGTTGTGCACTGATGCATAGTGGATGAGGAGGCATCCATGTGCATCATGTCTACCTTGGTTTGGCAGAAGCTTGGATCACCTATTCTGCAACCATCTTCCATGACTCTGCGGGCCTATGATGGACACCCCACTAAAGCCCAAGGAATCCTCCCTCATTTCCCCATCATGTTAGCTAGGAAGACAGTCATGATTGACATTGAGGTTGTCAACACTCAACTGGATTACAACCTCCTCCTTGGGAGGAGTTACATGTATGCCATGCGAGCACTCGCGTCAGCTGTCTTCTACCTCATGATGTTCCCCCACAAAGGGAATATTATGATGGTTGACCAGCTCACCTACCATGATCCGCAAGGGTTAAGAGCCATTAGAGGAAATTTGGGGTCTAAAATGGGCCTTATAAGAAAACGCGCCAACAACAAATTTTGTGAGTTGGAATTCAAGAACCAATAGAATTTCAATAAAATGAGTCAACCATAATGGTTGAATTGACATATTTGTCATAAAAGAAAACTACTTTTTTTGTTCGTATTTTTTACATATCTCTATGTCTTTTTACTCAAATTTCAAGCAGGAGAGCTCGTTGGATGTGGAATTTAATTCCGTATCCAACGAGTACCCACACTGCATACTTTTGATGGACCTTTCTACCCCAAAAACAAGAAATACCTGAAAAAACGTGATGATGACATCATCATCATGTTTTTTCAGCTATTTCTTGTTTTTGGGGTAGTGGGGTCCGTCAAAAGTATACAGTGTGGGTACTTGTTGGATGCAGAATTAAATTCTGCATCCAATGAGATCTCACGCTTAGAATTTGAGTAAATACATAGGGATATATGTAAAAAATACGAACAAAAAAGGTAGTTTTTTTCATTCTTCCTCCAAAATTAATAAGTATTATTTTATTATTTTAACTATTATTTTATTATTTTCCTTAGGTGGCCCATTTTAGACCCCAAATTTCCTCTAACGACTTGCCAATGTTATCCCTATCATCACCACCACTGAGCCGCAAGGGGCGACCACACATGCTAACGTCATCCCTGCAACCAATACTATGGTTGAAAACACACCAGCTTCCCCACCGTTTAATGTGGGCCCTGGGTTGTTTACTGATCCCACCATGACGACTCATTTCCCATTGGTGTCACCACCACCAACACAAAAGAAAACTACGGAGTTGTGCATGGTCTCATCAAGCACCACTGCACCCAAACCACAGCCGCAGCCCCAACCACAACCACAACATCGTCCGCAACCGCAACGCCAACAACAGCCACAACACCACCCATAGCAGCAGCATTATGCACAGCCACAACCACAACCTCACCCCCACATGCAACCAGTTGGTAGTTATGTGGGCTCATCTCCAGTCCATACAATTCCCTTCCTCTTTCCCCCACCTGGTGTCATGAGCAAGCCGGTCATGGCCACTTTAAGCCTACCCAACTTTACGTTAGGGATCCCGGTGTGGTATCTAGACTAACCAGCTCAACCACCAGTGCCCCAGGTTGTGTTAACTTCAGTGCAACCCATTGTAGTTGAGTCTCACCCCCCACCCAGTCCACATAGGCCAACCACCGCACCCACATCTGCACCACTCCAACCCAAATGGGCAAGGGGGAAAAACACAAAAGCCACCGCAAAACCATGGCCATACCACCTTGTGCTATCTGCGAACAACAAGGCCACCCAACTCAGGATTTCCCTGAAATCCTAGTGATCCGTGCGCATCTGGATGCCATGGATACAAATGAAAACATCCCCATGGTTGAACTCCCAACCGCACTGATAGTAAAGAACAAGGCATTAAGGATGAACCATGCTTGTGCCCTTTGCAGCTTGTATGGACATTACTCCCATCATTGCCAAGACCTCCCTGAATTTCGAATGGCTCTTGCTGACCTCCGTCACCATTCCCTTTAGTTTGAGATCACCTTGATCGAAGAAGTTCACCCACCACCACCTCCTTCTTTCGACACCATGTCCATTTACATGATGTCTAGTTCCCTCGACCAGCTCACTCCCATATCCAATGACGGTCCTTTAGACCTGTCACTTCATTGCTTCAATAGTGATGAGGAGATCCTTGAAGCTCTGACCCCCCTGGAATACTCATGGGATGACATGCACCATTGCTCATTCTTCCTCCCGGAAGAGCTTGTGTCGCAGTCTGACCAGTTTTCTGTGGAGACCAAAGATTTCATCCATGGGAAGGTTAACTGGTTCAAGAACCCAATCCCAGCACCAGATGCCTTCAAAGAGGGGAACATGGTGAACATTTCACCAACAATTAAAATTGATATCTCAACCAACTCTGAGATTGTTGAAGAAATCATGCTGGGGGCATCTTCCTCCCCAGAAGAGGTCGATGCCTACACCGCTCTCTTCCAAGAATTCTGCAACAACTTTGCCTGGTCATACACTGAAATGCCCGGCTTAGATCCATCCATCGTGGAACGCCACATCGACACATGTCCTGATGTGGCACCCATCTGCCAGAAGCAACAGCCCATCCATCCATCCAAAGTGGCTGCAGTGAAAACTGAGATAGAGAAGTTGCGCACAGCCGGCTTCATTTATCCCATTGCATACACAACTTGGGTTTCTAATCCTGTTCCCGTGAATAAAAAATAGGGTACCATTCGCGTTTGCACAGACTTCTGCAATCAATGGGGCATGTCCCAAAGACAAATTCCCCACACCGTTCATCGACTAGATAATCGATGCATGCGCCAGACATGAGGCCTTCTCCTTCATGGACGGTTTTTTTGGATACAACCAAATCCAAATCTGGAAAGAAGACCATTACAAAACAACATTCACGACCCCATGGGGCACATTCACCTATCGAGTCATGCCCTTTGGCCTCAAAAAATGATGGAGCCACCTTCTAGCGCACCATGACATATTGTTTCCATGATTTAGTCCACATCATCTTGGTCTACTTGGACTATCTCACCCCTCGATCACGAAAACAAGCACAACATATAGACGACTTGTGGCAAGTATTTTTACGTTGCCACAAGTACAACATCCACCTAAACCCCCTCAAGTGCATTTTTTGTGTCCCAACAAGTCATTTACTTGGATTTATCATCTCCCACAAAGGAATAACAGTTGATCCCCTCAAAGTTCAAGCCATCCTTGATCTTCCTCCCCCAAGAAATCAACACCAAATACAAAGCCTACAAGGCAAGGCCAATTTCCTTCGCTGCTTTGTGCCAGAATATGCAACGAAATCCTATGGATTCATCCGACTACTCCGCACAAAAATCCCCTATGTTTGGGATCATCAAGCACAAGAATCATTCGAAGCACTCAAACAAGCCTTGGCTTCTGCACCATTAGTCTCACGACCAGATTTCACTCGAGACTTCATCCTTTATGTGTCGGCCTCTGAAAACACCATCTCTAGAGTCCTGGTCCAAGAAGACGATGCTCGCCATGAACACATGATTTACTACATTAGTCAGAAGCTAACAAAACCCCCATTATGATATTCACTCGAGGAGAAACTAGCCCTAGCCGTCGTCTTTTCGGCTCAAAATTGCGCCACTACATCATCGCTAACCATACTCGTGTAGTGGCTGATTCGAACCCAATGTGGTACCTCTTAAGTTGTCGCCTTCTACAAGGTCGAGTAGCCAAGTGGGTAGTTGTCCTCCAAGAGTTCGAAGTAGAATTTGTGTCTCCCAAAAGCACAAAGGCACTCGCATTGGCCACACTCATGACCAATCTACCCCCATTAACTACATCATCACCCCCCAAGGATGATCTCCCTGATGATTTCCTATTCCTCATATCTACTAACGACCCATGGTATGGAGACATCCTTCTATATTTACGAACGCAAAAGTTCCCATCACACTTCAATCGGGAGGATAGGCGACACATCCGACACCAAGCCATTTGCTATCTGCTGGTTGGAGATGTGCTGTATCGTCGAGGCATTGATACCATCCTACATCGTTGCCTCACCCACGATGAGGACAAGAACATCCTCAACGAGAGTCATAGCAGAGCCTGTGGTGGTCACCTTTCAGGCCTAACAACCGCCCAAAATATTCTACGCGCTGGCTATTTCTATCCTTCCATCTTTGCTAATTGCATAGAGGAAGTCAAACATTGCCGCAACTGTCGGCTTTTTGCCCCAAAGGCAAGAACCCCCCCCCTCGCACTGTTACACCCCGTAGTCACAGCTGAGCCCTTATGCAAATGGGAAATTGACTTCATGAACATCAACCTCGTTTCAGTTAATGGCCACAAGTATATTATCATGGCAGTCGATTACTTCACCAAGTGGGCCGAAGCCATGCCCACATTTGATTGCAAAGCTGAAACCATGACACGTTTCTTCTTCAACCATGTCATTACACGGTTCGGTGTCCCCAAACAATTAGTCTCCAATCATGGGGCACACTTCGAAGACGTTGTATGGGATGAATTATCAACCATGTTGAAATTTGAACACTATTACTCTTCTTCCTACTACCCTCAAGGAAATGGCCAAGTCGAAGCAGTCAACAAAATCATTAAAACAATGCTTCAACGGATGGTAGGAAATCACAAAACCAATTGGCATCACATGTTATTCTCTGCACTATGGGATTATCGCACATCCATGAAAACCGCAACCAGTTTTACCCCTTTTTTCCTAGTACACGGCATTGAATCAGTTCTCCCTATAGACTGCCAAATACCATCTCTTCACCTCACGGTGGAACTCCTTCCTGATACTTCACCTTTAGAAGAACAACTCCTCCAACTTGAGCAAACCATAGAATACCGTCGAGCTTCCCTTCAAGCCATCGAAGAAGCAAAAACATGATCAAAGATCTAATATGATTCCCATGTCCACCCTCGCCCCTTCAGCGAAGGTGACATGGTCCTAGTCTACGACCAACCCAATGATAAACTAGGCAAAGGAAAATTTGAATCAATGTGGTATGGCCCATACATCATACACCGTTGCCTCGGAAGAGGGGCATATACCCTCATTGACTCTGATGGAAAACTCTTGGAGAACCCACACAATGGGCTCTACCTCAAGAAATTCTACACCTAACATCACCAATGAGTCACTTCATTTTCTTTTTCTTGTTTTTCACTGTTTTTCAGCAAAAATCAAAGGCAGCATCATCAGCTGCTAGTCAACTCTCACCCGAAACTTGTTCGAGACACCTCTCACACCTCCGAGATCAACATTTTCTATTCCCTTATGAGACCATTGTCTCATGTTTAAATAGTCAATTTCGGGACCATTTCCCACAAGTCACCTCAATTCACGAGCCATGACATAACGATGCAAGTGTCTACGGACCATTACTCATACCACATTGCTCGGTAGCAACTCATGCGAGTGATCGGGCCACCGCCTGTTAAGGATTGTACCATATTTTACTTTTTATCATTATAATTGTCTTTTTCACCGCACCTCATGTGGACATCTTTGGACCATCATCCACAAAAACCTTTTGTTTTTCTTCTATATATTAGACATAGAAGTGTCCTCAGGCCGCTGCCCATTTAGGAATGTAGCTTTAGCTTTTATTTTATTTTTAAACACATAGATTGTCTTTTCTTTTCATCGCACCTTACGTGGACCTTTGGACCACTGTCCACAAAACGTTTTCTTTTCTTGCATATATTTGGCATATAAATGGCTCCGAACTTGTACTTACATTGCATGTAGTCAAGTTCATCCACCACAACACACACATGTGCTCTCTTGACCTCTGTCCGAGATCCACCTCAGTTTGCATGCCTCTACCGCACCGTCTCGGAGGCCTCTACTGCGACATATCCCACGCATGTACTGGTATGTTTGAGAGCCTTCTGCTCTGTCCATACTTCGTGGATGACCTGTGGACCTCTATCCACCATCCTGACATGGGGGCACCGCCCGTGCCACCGCATTCAGTTGACCACATTGGAGTTTCATTTAAGCTCTTTTCTGACTCCTTAAAACAATGAAAAGATCATCGAGCGCAGCTGCTTCCTTTCCTGCTCGCTAAAGTATAGGAAAGGGTGTCTAAATCATTTCATTTACCTCCTTTTGCGGACCATGTAGACCACCTCATGAAAAGGACCTCCTTGGCACACTCAAGCCAAGACCGTTCCCCTCTGCATACTTTTGTGCTTTCTCAAGCAGAGGGGCCACACTTTACAAAAAAGCTCACCACCGGTTGTCGTTAAGCTCTTTTCTAGCCATTTCAGCAAGAAAAGATAGCTGAGCAAACTTGGTTTTGTTCATGCTCGTAAAAGTATTTGAATGATCGTCCAGTCAGTATAGGTTTAACCTTTTCCGGCCTGATTGGACTACCAATGGTAAAGAAGTC
Organism: Pseudotsuga menziesii; assembly: GCA_001517045.1. Lineage (NCBI taxonomy): Eukaryota > Viridiplantae > Streptophyta > Pinopsida > Pinales > Pinaceae > Pseudotsuga > Pseudotsuga menziesii. The sequence continues at coordinate 103,598 of LPNX010293010.1, read as the reverse complement.
TCTCATCCCCTCCAAGATGGGCGATCTCTCCTATGTATACTTTTATCCTTTTTCGAGCATAAGAGACTATCAACAAAAAAGAGCCCCTACTGGAGTCTTCTTTGTGCTTTCAGACTCTCTAAAATTGAAAGCACCATCGAGCATTTACCTTCTTAGGCTTGCCAAAAATCCACGAGATCGTACAATAATGGTGTCCCTAGACACCACCCCACAAAAAACAGTTTGACAGCATTCCCACATTGGGTCACCTTTGTTCAGAGTACTCTGCAATGTGTCTTCCTCGGATCCCATCAATATCAAAAGTGTCCACCTTCTCCAAGTATTTCCCATCTACAACAATATTCCCGGTATTACAGCTATGATCCCATTCCCATGAGTTAAGTTTCATTTGTTGCCTAGTCCGCCCTGCCGTCATACTCTGAACAAAGGAATTTTGAGTCTCCCACTCCCCCCCCTTCCCCTGTTCAGTTTTTGCCTTCCCTCCCCTCCCCCCCAATTCAATGAGTTAATCTGCAGATTGCTTCACACCTTTCAGTTATCCCTCGTGCTCCTGGTCAAGGAAACATCATTGCCTTGACTATGGGTAGGTCTCCCTCTATCGATACCAACACATATATTCTAGAGGATAGACCTAGAGGTCCTTGTACCTTGGTTTCATTAACATCACGGATGAGTTCCTTGGACCAATTGAGAGGAGTCCTTAGTTCCTCTTGGGATGTTTGTTTCTCACGTGCTTGACATCAAATCCATCATCGCACCATTGAGATTCGTACAGGGTTGTTCCATACAGTACTTGGTCAAAAACCCCAGATGTCACCCAACTCTAGCACATTGGTGAGTCCACTTGCAGGAACTAAACATGTTATGTCCCTTGTGATTTCTGGGTTGCATTGGAGACAATGTTCAAAATCCCCAGCAGTGCTTCGATATACCTTTATGATTGATGCCGCATACTTGTACCACAGACTCCCAATCATCGAGTCCATATAGATATGTTCCATCCCAGATCCAGCAGATTGTCAGTCATAGAGATGTAGTATTCCATGAGAATGTCATGGGTCCAATGCACCAGATCAGTTTTATATTCAGCCTCACATGAGAGGCAACCAGCATTGTAACAGCAGTTGTATATGATCAGCTCTTGTATTTTAGAGCATAGATCAAATGATTCTTTTGACATTGTCACGAGCATGGGAATGCCCGCCTCGTCCATATACATGTCACACATTTATTGTATCTCATCCATTGATGGGAACCAAATTAATACAAAACCAAAAGCCACCATGCCCCAACCCCGGAAGCACCACCTCTCGATAGCAAATCCTATGATGTCCATTGGCCATACGTTGAGCTCCTGCCCTCACACATGAGGGGGCAATTTGTTAACCCAAGAAATCCCCCACACAAATCACAATGGCCTACACCACCCAAGGACACCATCTCACAACACTCATTTCACTTCATAAGACCTTACATGACCTTCCATTTGACCCCCACACCTCCAAAAGAGCCCAAGGATGAAGAAAAGGGCTAAAAACCCCAAAAAAGAGCCCAAAATAGACCCCCAAGAGCTAAAGGCCTCAAAAAGGGGCTAAAACCATGAAAGGGGCTAAAGTGAGGGCAGAAGGGGATAAAGGCCCAAAAAAGGGGATAAAGACCTGACCAAGGGCTTAAAACCCTAAAAACCCTTGGAAAAAATATATAAGGAGGGTGGGGGGTCACTCTCAACACACTCCTCATTTGCATATTGTTATGCTTCCCGTGGATGCTTTGAGACCTCTTGCTCTTAAACCACCCACTCTCCCTCTCCTTCATTTCCATTTCTGCAAGCCATTGCTCCCCCCAACCAAGAGAGAGGTGCTCCCATGAGCTAGGGTATGGTGGCCCATTTCCACCTAAGTGAGGTATAATCTCATTTCTGTTTATGTTCATTTTCTTATTTTTCTTTCTAACTCATATTATCATTTACAGGTTTTTTATTAAAATTTGTTTGCAGGTTGCTTCCATAGTAGTATAGGTTTTCCTTGCAGTTTTTGGAGGCAGAACCCTAACCCACTGTGTGCAGAGGGGTTCAACAAAGCTCCATCATCTCCTCTGTTTTATTTTTCTGTCATTAGCCAGTAGATTCAGTTTACTATTGCAGCCATTTGCTTAGAGTAGTTCAGTTTCAATTCACTGCTTGTTTTTTACCATTTTCCATTCCATTTTTTTACAGTTTTCTCAGGGTAGAAACCTATCCTTGTGCCCTATAGGCACAAGGGAGCCATTTTTACCCCTGTAGTGAGGAGAAATTCTCACTACAGTCCCTTCTCAGTTTCACCGTTGAAAGTTCGGGGTTTTATCTTCTTAAATTCTCCCGAGATTTCCTCATAAGGCTTAAATTTTATTTTTCTAGAATGGTAATTATCCTCACTACTATCACTAGAGTACTGGCAATCCTTCCTGTGTGAGTCACCATAAATTTCAGAGAACGAACTACTTCCAATTTTAGATTGTTTGAAATTTTTACTCTTATGTTGGTGGGACGTATTTTCAGATCCTATCTGTTTATCTTTCCCTTCACGGAAATTTTTCCGTTAGTATCTGGTTCAACTCCTCTTGATCTCTTAGAATTCTTTCATTCTCCTTTTTAATTGTTTCCATTTCAGTTCTTAATTCTTTAATAGTTTGTAGTAATTCTGAAGAATTGTTAGTTATTTCTTCCTTAACCAGTTCTTTTCTAGAATTACTTTGTTCGTTTAATGGGGACCCTTCATCTGCATTTCAAAAAAGAAAAATAATAATTAGTATGCATGCATTTTATTTACTGTTTGTCTATGCACGTTGAGCCGCATTCAGGCCTAGTGTCTGAACATGTGCTCTGATACCATATGTAATACTCCAAATTTCATAAAAATTTAAAATTTTTCTTGTGACAATTAAAGTTTAAAATCATCGATAACGTGGGTAACTTAATTGCTAATAGTTATCATTTTAAAGGGTCTAATCTAGAACTAAAACCAATTCCTTTATTAATTTCTATAACTGCATACTTCATTATCTGCATTCATAATTAAGTATTGAAAGATTGATTTAGTAGGTGATGATCTAAAGTAGTATGAGCTGAAAACAACTGTTTGTTTACTATGTACTAAAGTTTGTTTCGTGTTTGAAATGAAGGAACTTCAGTTCATGCCCGAGGCTTACTTAGATTTTGAAGCTAATGCAGTGAAATGATGATTCTTGTATAGGTCTTTTTACAGGTAAGACATTTTCTATCCCAGTTTTCATGATCGAGATTTATTATCTCAACTTGAAAAAGTAAATTCTAGAATATTTGTTAAATTTAAAGCTTTGAGAAAAAGAAGGTATTGTCAAACCTGTTTCTTTTCCTAATCTTGTATTGGTTATGTCATTGTGAGATGTTTAGGGTCTAGGTTTTTACCCTTTGTATTCAAGGCTTAAAAACATGATGTTACCTATATATTTTTTTTTATTTCATTTAAGGCATAAGTACTTAGCAAAATAAGAGCAAGAATAGAACTTATATTTTTATTCTAAACTATGAGCATAACCTGCACACATTATATTAAACCTATTGTTGGTGTAAAGATCTTAATTCTACAAGCAACATTAAAGAAGGAAAATCCTATAAACTAAATCTTGCAATGCTACTTCTACTAAAGTATTTTATATGCCATGAAATTTGCATATGCCCGAAAAGTGAACATAAACCAGAATTAACCTATGCTTAGGAATTGTCACGAGGTTAAGGAATTTGACATTTGTATAAGTGATACTAAAGGTTTATGCAAAGTATAGATTGATGTTGCCAAATTATTCAACGTATGTGTGAGTAAAGGTATGCAATAAAAGAATATAAACATAGTCTTAGCCTTTAACCTTTGTTTTAAAAAGTAGGGTCAAACGATGCAAATGAGACTATAATACCTTTACCAATAAAAACTATGCTAAGTATCTCTATAGTAAAAATCTCAGGCTTATATGTTTTCAACCAAGATCTTAACAATGGTTATGTAAACTTCTTTGCATGCTTCACCCATGCCCTCGAAACTATAGAGAAACACCCACAAAATCAAAGTAAAAGTGGAATCCACATGGCCTTCGGTTGGTGGATAGGGTTTTGACGTTGGTAAACCCTACTACAAAAATGTTCAACCCTAAATTTTCACATTTTTTACCCAGTCTTTCACTGCTATGAGTAACGTCGCCAAGCTCATGGCCTCATGGACCTTTGATGCCATCTCTTGGATCTATGAATGAATTTAACCCATTTATCAGCTGAGCTGATTTCACTGATTGCAAGCAGTGTGGTTACTTGTGGAAATCATTGACAGTGGGAAGATTTGGATTAGTCATAGCTTTTACTGTTTGCTTTCCCCTCTTTTTTCCTGCAGAGTTCCTGTCGTGGAGTTTTTTTTCTTGGTTGATTCCCTTCCCGTCCTTCGACGCGGTTTTTTGCTGGAGGTTTACAAGAGGACTCTTCACAGCTGTAAACACTAGAGCTAAAATAGGTAACCTCTTTATTTTTTTTAATCTATTTAATTGGGCTATTACCAAGATTTCTTTTAAACTTTCAAGAACTATAAGTAGAAATTTACTATCGTTTTATTCTTAACTTGTGCGGAGTTGAAAAGAGATGAGATTTTGAAATCAAGTGTCCCAGCTGCGCATGGAGAAAGGGTCGGCAAGTAGCTTCGACTTGGGGATGCCAACATTCCTTAGATGGTTGGTAAGCCTCGGCTCCACAACCTGAGGTTCCTTCGATGAAAAAAATGTGGGGGGTCTGAAAAGATAAAGTCTCGCCAAGCTTGAGTTCTCTTGTCGTAGCTGCATTTGAACGATGTTGTGGTTGTAAAGGTCGTGTGGACTTAGGTTTTTCTATTTGATTGTTTAAAATTTCTTAGGGTTTTGTGGGGGTAAATACCTTGTTTTTAACTCGTAAAAGTTGACAGTAAAATGGGTACTTCGGCTTGTGTAGAAAAGAGACTTTGTTAGACTTTGGGCATCGAGGTTTTTCTGGGTTGTAAAGTTCTATTTTGTTTAAGCTTATTAATGAAATTTTGAAGAACCTTGTGGTTAATTACTTGTATTTGGTGAATGATTTGATAAATATGATGAGAGGATTTTGTGGTCGTGAAATGCCCATAATTTTGATTTTTGTTAATAATGAGGTTATTATTTGGAAATTTAGTGTAAAACTACTTCTGGGTTTTTCCTTTTGTTTAGAGATTTATTTGAGAAATAATAAAAGGTAAAAGAGTTTTTCCCTTTAACCCAAGCACGACTGTGTAAATTTGATTTGGAAATTTTAATTTATCTGTTGTTATTTTATTTTAGTTTATAAAAGATAAACTATCTAACTTTCTTTCTGTGTAAATTTTATTTAATATGGGGTGCTTATAATAAAGATATTATAATTGTATACTAAATAATTTTGATTAATTAGGATATGGGTTAAACTGTAAAAACCCTATTCTAGAAAGAGGAAAGAAGGAAAGACTTGGTTTATAGTTTTCCTTAGTTAGGGTTTGTATTTTGTTTTAAATTAAAACTCTGCATTATTGTTGTTTTTACTTTGATGTAATTGGTATCTACTATTTTACTTACAATATTAATGAAATTACTTAGTTGTTATTTGCAAAACCTAAGTTATTACTAAAATTATACTGTTTATATTTCCTATTTACGTTATTTTTCTGTTTCCTGTAAGTAATAATTACATATATTTATAATAGGTTAAACTTATAGATATTGATTATTACTGTGTGATCAGGAACACAGTTACACAAACTGTGTACTAGTTTTTAAGCGACCTTCTTTTAAGATAGTTTTTGTTTATGTTTTAAAAAAGATGTATTCTAATTAAGGAAACTTCTGAAATAGAGGAATCTTTCTTTTAACATTTCTATAAATATTTAACAGTAGAAAGTAAATAATCATAATCCTACATTTCTTGATTTGATTTAATCATCAAACTTAATTTCACCTATTGTACTAGAGTACTACCTTCTTGAAGGTGTGGAAAAATACAGTCAGGTAATCTATTCATCAGTAAATTTAAACTAACCCTAAATCATTTATTCTAATCCATATCTAAACAAAAATTATAAATATTGGATCAATAAAAGGTTTAACTAACTAACAAATAACCAGTCATATAGATGCATCAAATCCAAAATTTATACATTTAAGTTCCTATGCTTGCATAAAGAATATAAAAGTCACATTTAAAACCTGGTAATATAGAAGAGGAGAAAACAACCTAAGGATCTTGTTCCTCCAAGCCAACTCCTGAAGACAGTTGAGCTGCAAATCTTAGGACCCCCAAGCCTATTTACTGGTCCACCTGGTTGAAAGCACTGGATGAGAGAATAGGTTTAGAAATCCCTGCAACTCCACATAGTGATCAACAGTAATATTTCTACCTGTAGCAATAAGAGCTCGGCTCAAAATAGCTACATTAACTCAGTAAATCAGCACTTTCCACCCAAACACTTCTACCTGTCCGCTCCATCGAATTTCTTCTGCACCAATTTCACTTAGAAATTTCACAAGTAAAGAATGAGCAGTCCAAGCTCAATTCAATGGGTTGTTTTTATCAGCATGCCTAGGTATTTTGGGTCAGTTTTTCACTTAATGAGCCACTTGCTCTTGTTCCACTTTCTTGGGGAACATGACCACAAAAATAGGGAAGTTGCCTCTTGCAACAGCTAGAATTAGTTTGAGGATGCTGCCAAGTGCCAATCTGCTCTCAACCCAACCTATTCCACCAAGTGGCCATGTTGGCCTGATTTTCTGACCTAGTCCAACAAGGAGATTATGCCCACACAATCAGCTTAAAGCAGCGTCCGGTGTGTTTAAAGTAGCAAAATATCGCAGGTTATGGTCCTCCTACCAGTTGAATTTTTCTCTTAAGGAGAAACTAAAATTCAGCAAAAATATATCCTAATGTTATTTCTGTTTAAATAGACCCTAAAAATTATTTTCAACTACCTAAGGTATCCTACAATTGCTTTCTTAAGGAAAGTCTTCGATTTTTGAAGAGTTTTTCTAAATATAAAAACTATTAAAATTATTCTAAAAATTACACAAATTTAATTTAACAACTGTTAAATGCAACTATACTATGATAATAATAACTAAACTATCTTGAGTGTCCTATCTATCCTATCTCAGTTGAGAGCGAGTTTGAATATTATATTAATTATTAATTAATATAAGGATGAACAGAAGGATAGGGAGCAAGATCTAAACACAAATATTTAAACCTTCCTCTTTAAATCATTCTGCTATAAAACAACTTATCAGAGAAACTGAAATAAACAATTACTTCTAATTTCTTGAAATGTCTAATCAATTAATAACTAATAACCAACATTAAACATTTGAATAATAGATAATGTTCAGTATGAAATCATTGTCAAAATACAAATGATATCTAGCAAACATAAATATATATCTCTTATATCTTGAATTTTCATTATAAACACTGATAAATTCAGTCAAAAGACATACTAATTCAAATACAATGTTGTGTTGACAAAGTGAAATACTTATAAATAAATACAAGCATAACAAAGTACACTGTATTAATATTAAAATAGAAGATCATATACTGAATATCCAAAACAATACCAGTCATGATATCAACTTGGAGATTTCCAGTCACATCCCATTTCCAAAGATCAAACTTCAGTAAGGAAAAAAAACTAGTATCAAAATATTATCTCAAGTATGTTTCTCTTCAGTCACTTCATCCCCCCTTTTCCCCATCAAAATTACTAACTTATATAATACTACCAGTCTTTCGTTTCAGTTTTCCCATAAATGCTACATACAATACTATAGGAGTCCTATCACTATCAAAGAGAATCGAATCTCTTTTCATCAAACACGTGTCACTAAAAGATAACAATACAAACAACTAGCTTGAAACATTTGTTGGTTTAAAGGAACTGGTAAATTTGTGGATGTGTCAAAAATCCAGTCTTCAATACACATCCACATCTTCCAACTGAAATCTTGAATATTAGAAACATCCCGAAACTGTAAAGGATAGCGATGACATGCCCACCTGTTTTAAACAAACAAAAGCATCTTATTAAAAACCAATTAAAACATGAATAAAGAAAGAAACTATAATTCATATGTGTGCCTGTAAAATATGCGATTTTACAGGCATGCACAACAAAAAAAATTATTACATGTTTGACAGAGAAACAACCCATGTACTTGAAAATGGAAATAACCATCAGGTTTTATTTTGAAGATCGACTACTCTTCTGGCTTTGGCTAGTTTGGCTTTAAGCCTGATAATCACTAACTTTTGTTTTTCTACTTGTTCAAGCAGATGTTGATTTGTACCTATCATTGATTTTTTCGCCTTTTTATATTGGTTCTTTTTGCTATTCATTTCTTTCCACCTGTTAATCCAGTTCAACAACTCCTCCCTGAACGTCTTATTTTCCACCTCTATCAAAGCTGCATTAGATCGACACTGTTTAAGTTCATCTTTCGATTCTATAATCTTAGTCTCGTATACCCTGTCCAGAACTTGCTGAAGATTTTCTTCTTTGTTTTCGTGACACGAATCAGCTGCCTGAGGAGGATCGGGATTATCTATGTTTTGACCAAATGATTGAAGACTCATAAAAGATGGTTCGAGATTCAAACTATAGGCGTCCATACACGATGGAGCAACTTCTGCCTTACCCGACTCTGTAATGTTTTTAACCGATTTTGCACTATTATCCTTTATAAGAGTGGGTTCATTTATATGAGTAGTTCCGGGAACCGACAATGGAACGCCATCCTCAATATGGACAATTGAAGGCTGAGTACCCTGTTGATTAGTCATAGAAACAGAAACTATAGGTACATTATTCATGCTTCTAGTAACTCTCCTCGAACGAACAAGCACAAGATTTTTTGATTCAAAACCTCCTCTATCACAGCATACTTGTGCTAGTTGATCTAGTTTATGCATAGACGCATTGCCATGTTTAGGAGGATTATTTGGCTCGGAGAGATTTTTATAATCAACAGCGTTGACATTTTCATCTTTGGTTAACTTGTACCCTGTCTTTGTAGGTGAGCTACAGTGTTTATCAGATGAGGATCGGTTCAAAGTTGCTTCAGAGTAAAATGGAGCTACGTCCCCAACACCATCATCACTAATACCAGCATTTATGGGTGGATTGGCTTCCTCAAGCCCTTTATCCTTTGATTCAGCCTCAGGAACATTAATAACCTCGGGCTTTACATTAGCTTTTCGTTTCCTACGGGTCCTTGGGAAAGGGTTTGGCCAATATTGAGTCGGCCCCAATTGACATTCAATTAAAAATTCATCCCATGATTTATCATTCAAATACATTTGATGTTGTATTATAATTTTGACTAAACCATGATGAAATAGACTTCTATCAGGATTATTGAAACTTTGAACCGAATGCGACATTTTTTTTAGACTTTTCCATAGATAAAATGGCAGATTAAGTTTACAGCCTTTTAATGCTAACAGTAGTCTTAGGTGATAATAGTGTAGGTGATAAAATCGTCCATCACACGATACGTACCTGACCAAAATCTTGTAGAAGGCTCGCCATTCTAGCTTCAGGAACCTGACCGAAACCCCAATCTTCAGTTTTGCACTAGCTGGCAATGGCAATAGCAAGGATTGACACTTCTTCTTGTTTACTTTCCCGCCCTTAAACCACCACTCTCCAGTCTGTGGGAGCCTTGTTGCCTCTACAATTTTTTCTTCGTCAACGATGAACTTGAAACCCCCAATCTGTGCTACGTTTTCTTTCAAATTCAAAGCAACAGTTTTGTCACCTCCGCGTTATGGCCACTAAAGCTTCTGAAGAAATGCCCCCATCCAATCTTCTCAAATAGCAAGGAAACCTTCTCATCAGCTTCAATAAGCTCTGACCCTGAGATTTCAAAACGACTAAGCGAAGCCATGGCTTCTTCACCACTATCCTGGTTACGAAATGAAATGAATGGAGTTGTGAAGAGGGAAGGGGTAGGTATCTAGGTGCATGACATGATGCAAAAAATCAAATCTTCACATGCTTCATATCTGATAGATATGAGGGCTCTCAATTTGGCCATTTTAACCGAACTTAGTGATGATGAGTGCTACAGCCAACGTTTTGTTATGATAAATGCATGACTAGCCACGACTAACAATAAAACTTAACCAATTCTTCCTATCATGGATCGTTTGATTGATGGATCATAAAGCAAGACATTGATTACACACAGTGGGCATGATGAGCTCGTACATCGTTATGAAATGAAATGGATATCAACATTAAATCCTGCTGATACGATTCATTAATACATTCACAGCTGTCAGTTAATCGCAAGGTGTTAGCCAAATCTCCATGCCAATGCAGCGATCCAAGTAACAGGTGTTATTTATTTGACATATGGGTCATGTATCCTCGTAAACACTGTCAATTGATGGCCTCCTCCAGATTATACGTGAAAGGTGGTAGCGTTTATTGATATGACACATAGTGTCAAAACAGTAAATCCTAATGTTCTAACTAATGATCTGAATTAACATTTAAGCTATATACATAAAATCTCATAAATATAGTTTTTTAAAACTTTGCAAAATCCCATCCATTAATATCCCAAATTGAATTAGATAGGATACTAAGCTATAAAACTATAACATATGAAGATTTCTAAATGATACTCATTTATTCACTAGCTATATATACACAATTTTACAAAGTCATGGTAAGATATTTAAGTTACATATGGGATGTGAACTCTTAGGTTTAATAAGAATTTTAATTTAATAATTCACCTTTAGTTCTAGGACTTTAAGAACTTATAATATCTTGTCAATAACCATTTTAAAACAAATTCAAAATGTGTTTTTGTTGATCCTTAATTAGCATACTATCCCTTTAAGTTTCTTAACTTAACATATATAATCAGATAGATTAGTTAATAATAAAATTGATTATATAAAAATTTATGAAACTTACAGCTGCTAATTATCAAGTTTATGAAAATGTTTTCATCAGCTCCTATATGTTACTTGACTCTTCCACAATTGAGAGTACCTTCAGAATCGAAGATTCTGAAGGCACTCTTTATAATTTTTAATAGGTAAATCATAAAAGAGAGCTGATCTCCCTTTTTCTTAATGAAAAATGAAGGGGTTGTTGCTGACTGCCAATAGGCCAGTAAACACTCCTTAAGCTATTCTCTCATCTTTCATTTATTAATTAATAAAATATTCAGCAATTAAATACAATTATCCTTGACCCCACTTGGTCAATAATTTCAAACTTTATAATAAAATTAAAACATAACTTCTCCTAAAACATAAAATGTTTTTGCAATTTGGGGTATGTGACAAATGTAATGGAAGATATTTCATAGCTACTTTTGAATGTAATAACTGAGTTGTACTCAGTTGACCCTGGGTGGTCTTCTAATTTCTATAAATAAGAGGAACCTGATCTATATAAGTGTTAGATAATTATCCTATTAGCTTCACTACGAGTTGAATAACTTCATAGCTTGTTAGTTAGTCTGTTAGAAGAGTAGTAAGGAGAAATCAAAGAGGAGTCTTATAAAGGAAGGTTGTTGAGCCATGGATCTACAATTGAGTGTGCATACCGTTTTGTAGAGTCATTTTGCAGCTGAGTGCACACATAGTAGAGTAGAAGAGTCAATCCAGGCTGTGTGTGGATCAGTAGGAGTAGATAGAAGAATAAACCAAAGAGCACGAGAGCAAGAAGAGTCTGAACCAAAAGACATATCTTAAAACAATATGTAAGTTTCAGACTGCAAGGTGCTACCTATATTTCTTATGCCAGATGAAGAGCACCTTGGTGGTTTTTCCCAGATGGGTTTCCACATTATTTCCTATGTTAATGAATGATTGAAGGTTGTGTTGAATATTTAAGTATTAATGTTGAATGTTTGATTATCTTGCATTATTTATGGTTATTTCTTGAATGAATGTCACAATACCGATAAGCAGTGAATGAATGGGTATCTAAGCATTGATGAAGCATTGTGTGTTAGTTAAATTTTAAACACTATTAAGTCATAATATAATTCGCATCACGGTCATTTTCTATTGAGGAATCAGCTGCGTCGCACTATTGCACCAATTGTTAAGTTGTTAAGGACAAGTTTGTGTCACATGCTGGCTATGTCGCACTATTGCGCCACCATTGAGTAGTAAATGACACTAGCCCTCCATCTATGTCAATCTCCTTGGCCACGTGCCAAGGGACTATAATCCCTTTCCAGCTACTGAAACATGGTTCTGGCAGTTACACATTAAAAATATCTAGGGTGAGACTGTGCCTTCCTCGCAGGTGTTTTTGGATGAGCTTGCTCTATTGAGCCGATGTCTTTGGGTGTTTTGTTGGTTTTTTGTTGTTGTTGAACCTGGGTCACACAAGTGGGGAAAGTAGGCCAAAAAATGGTTTTGTTACCGGGACCCGTAATCATTTGAGTCGAGGGAAATGTTGTGGCATCCAACAAAGAATGAAATCAAGGATTGGATGGAGTCTAAGACATTGCCATTTACATAAGAAGAGAGTGCAAGGTCGCACTTGAGTAGAGAAAACTGGTTAGACCGATACATATACTCTCATATTCATGAGATATTCTTTGCATATTTTCCTATTGTGTTGCATGAGTGGTTGTCAAGATTGGAAACTCAATAGATAAATTTCCAGAGAAGAGAAGCGGGCGAGTGGAGTGCTTAGTTTATTTGCGAGATAACTAGTGTAACTAACCCCATTCTAGAGCTGTTGATTTTTGGGTTGACGGTATTTTACAAGGATATATTACTGAGTTTGCAATAGAGACAATAACCTCATATAGTGAGGCTGAAAGAAATGTTTTCCAAGCACCTCGAAGAAGGTACCTGTTATCTATAAATACCTGGATAAAGATGCCCATTTATGAGAAGGTTATCTTGCAGTTGAGTAGTTGGGTCACATATCTAAGATGAAGGATATGTTGCAGATGACTTATAGAGAAAATTCAAAATGGTGAGATGAGATGTTTCGAGGAAGTACGAAACCTGAACTAGAAGTTGGATTCCTAAGGAGTGGAAGGAGATTCAGGTCAGGAAAGAGAAGAAAGACAGTAGGAGCTGGTAGAAAGACTCCTAGTCTGTTCGAAGAAATTGAATACGATATCAAGTCATGGCTAGATGAAGGGTCTTGCGACAAAGAGGAAGACTATAGCCCAATTTTTGAGGGGTAAGAAGAATCTGAAGAATCTATAGAGACATTGAGGTCAAGACGCAACTAAACCACTCCCAAAGTATCACTAGAGGTAAGGTCTAGAACCTCATCTCTTGAAAGAGATATTAATACTGATAGTGCTAGTACTACGACCAGCGCGCGAGGGAGTCCACCTTCATTAAATCATTCTTTAGAAAACCTCGATGCCAACTTAATGGCGGGGGAAGATATTATATTACCCACATTCAATCGGAATGGAGCAAAAGATCTAGAGAAGCATTGGTTCCTTTGTGAAGCTGTTTGGATGGTTCACCAAGTTCAGAGTGCAGACCTAAGAAAAGCGCAAATGATCACGACTCTGTGGGGCAATGTGCTGGACTAGTTTATGAAGTTCTGTGTAGCACCAGCAGGAACCCCACAGAATACCTTAGATGAGATCTGCCTTGTGATGATTTGTGAGTTCAGAAAACCCAAATCTGAGTCACAGTGCATCACTGAGATCAAGGAGATAAACTAGTTACCGGCGGAATCTGTATGGGATTTTGTCATCGGTTTAAAAATTTCATGGAAAAATTTAGTTTCCATATTTCAAATGTGTAACATAAGGAGTGGTTTATTGTTGCGCTATTACCACACATTCGAGGTCCTTTGATGCAACAAAATATTGTGTCGCATACGAAAGTGCTAGAACTAGCGATGAATTTAGAATCCTCGCTGATCGAAGATGGTGGCGCAAGTATGATGTAGATTCAGTCCCAGTTGGATAATCTGACTATGCAGGTTCAAGATATCAAGAAGGGAAAAGAAGCATGTGAGGACTTGTGGTGCACAAGATGCTGAACAGATGGACACACCAAGGATAATTGTCCATCGTACATGAATTATATATCATCGGGTGCACCTAATCCATTGAGTACTCACAGGCTACCCTAGTGCCACATATGCCATACTAGAGGGCATCATGATGAGGATTTCTTATACTTATAGAAGGTTGTAAGTACCCTAGCTATCCTTTTCTGTAAATTTTGCAAGTTGGTAGGGCACAATGAGAAGGATTGTCGAGCATGTCATCTCTTAAAAGAGAAGATAGTCGACACCTACTTAATGAAGAATCATGGGTAGGCTCAGGCTGAATAGGTGCAAGTGCACCACTAGCCTGCACCTTTCCCACAAAACAAGTATCAGAATCAGTATCAGCCGTAGTATGCATCCCAGAACCAGTACGCACTGCAAAATAAGTACGTGCCACAGAATCGATACCCACTGCAACAACCACACCCTTAGGGAAGGGGGAGTGGAAACTTCCGAGGAAGAGGAGGAAGATTTGGCAGAAGAAGAGATCAGGTTACATGCTATAATAATGGACAACCAGGCCATTATGCTAGAGATTGCCAAGAAACTGAGAAGACATGTTCATATTGCAAAGCGCAGGACCATAATGTGGAGCAATGTCCCCAGTTGATTGCAAAGTGGCAAGCTCAGATTGTTAGGGTCGCTGACCCCATGCAGAATCCCAACCCAAATCCAAATCCTAATTTGAATGTTCAAATGATTGCTGTGGAGACAAGAGAGCCGAGTGTTGTTGTCTTAACATGAGGAGGTGCTGCAACTAGATATTATCATAATTTTCTACAGAAACAACCGCAAGGGCGACCCACTGTGTAGAGGAAAGTACCATTTGATGTTAAAAAATAGAAGCAAGTATTTTTGGATGTGTGACTAGAGTTTGTGGACCCAAAACGACCGTTGACCTTTGCAGAAGTCAGGGAGATGCCTGAACGCTTCCAACAACTATTCTAAAGGAAGATTCTGAAAAAGGTTAGTAAGCTCAAGTCGTTTCTTTCAATTTGCTTAGCACTACTCCAAGATAAATATGTTATCGCATAACTATAAGTATTGGTAGACAAAACCCCAGTTAAGCCGCAACCTGAAAAAATGGTTAACCATGCCAAAAAGAAATTTAAAATGGGGCGCGAGTTAAGAATTACTGTACAGATAGGGGATTATGACATGGATTATATTATTCTAGACATGGGATCAGACGTTAATATTCTGACATGACATACTTGGGAAAGCATGGGAAATCCATGCTTGGACTAGTCTCATGTCCAATTGAGTCTTTCAAATCAGGAAAAGGTCCCACCAATTGGTAGGTTGATTCAAGTCCCTATCAACATTGAGGGGCTATGCACATTTGCAGACTTTGAGTTTATTAACATTGTCAATGACACAAACCCATATCCTGCACTTCTGGGGATAGATTGGGCCATAAACAACCAGATTATTAATATGTGAGGATTCTCTCATTTGAGGATGATGAGATGAGGGTAGTGTCTCCCATTGATCTGCTAGAAAGACAGAAGTATGTCGAACCAGTCTATAGTGAAGGAAAAGGTGATTACCCAGACCATATCTATAATAACAGCACCCCAAAAGATGATTACATACATCCTACAATGGATGGAAACCTGAGCTGGAAGAATTTTAGTTCATGCACATCAAATTCAGAGGAGGCCTTGTAGAACTGGAAAAACATATTGCATGAGGTCTCTATGCAAAGATGTGCCAGGATAACAACGTTTGTGCGATGGGTGGAAAATCAACTAAGGGAGCTACCCACCTATGTGGGTCTACCTAACTTTGTGACCTTCCTAAGTGAGTTTGAAGAACTCGTGACAGAACCACAACGTGTATCTACATTAAACCATGTACTAAAGGCTACACCCTCCAGATGGTGGGGTACGTATAAGCACTCCATATCAGAATGGCCACAGTGTAGAATATTGCTGGAAGTTAGATTCAACGAAGAAGTCACTGTCATGGGTCAGAGGTACACAGGGCTTCAAAACCTGTAGAGAATATTAATCAGTGTCGCATGGCATTTTCAAAATACCCGCAACATGATGGATTCATCATTTCATTCATACATTGGAAATGACACCCAGAGGATGGTATACATCCCTGGAGTTGTGACAAGGAACGTAGGAATGGGATGAGGTGGTTACACAGTTTTCCAGCAGAAATATGATCTCCAATGTGGTGGGAGAGGATTCCTCATTACCCCTATAAAGGAAAACATGGTGAGATTCGCTGCACAAATCCTATCTTGTAAGCCACTACGCAAGATGAGCCCCACTGAGTGCACTGTTGGGACGGTGGAGCTAGCAGAGTAGTGCACAACAAATGTGATCTTCAACTGGTTGCAATACTTGTTGAATAAAATACTAGAGGATGCAGAGCAAGAACATGAGGACGAAAAGGACAAATTCTACTACTCCTGGTTACTCATCTTAATTTCTTTAATTGTTTGGTCCAATCCACCAGATTACCAATTGCTAGATTTTCCAATGCTTTGCCTCGACGCAAATTATCAAAACCTATGGGAGGATAACGAAGAAAAGGTCTGGTAGAAAGACAATAATATAGAGTTCTTTCTACATGACAAGGCCCTTAGAGATGTAATCAGATACCAGCATCAACTGCGCACGACAACAATTGAGAAATATGGGTCCTTTATAAACTTCGAGGAAAGTGTCCATAATGTTATCTTGGATCCACAACAAGAATCGGACAAGCAGGAACACTCGAAGGGTTTTGTGATTGAGGATGCAGATGTCGAAGTAGTCATCCAGGACTGGTTGGAAGAATGGCATGTCCCAGTCAACGTGCAAATGGACCAGGGAGGTGACCAGGAAGGAAATCAAGGACATGGCCAAGGGAATGGCCAAGATCAGGGACACAAAAATGATGGAGGCGACGACCATGATAATCAGTCACTGCGTTCCGACAATGATGACAGTAATCACAAATCTGGTGATGACAACTTTGAAGACACACCTACTGATGAGGATGTGCAAAAGGCACAGGAAGAGGCATGGAACACAGAGAAACCTCAAACGTGACACAAAAAGCACAAAGCTGACAAGATGACTAACATTTTCCATTTAGGCAAGGAGGACATAAGCTTGATTTTTGACACAATCGCAGAAGTCGCAAAGTCCAGTCTAAAGGGCCTAAGTAAAAAGCATTTGTGCTTGAATGACAAGCTAGCGCAACACATCAATACGTTAACAGAGGCCATCAATGAAATCAAAAGCATTATCGAGGCTAAGACTGACGACGTGGATCCAAATAAAATGCTTGTAACATCACTACTTCTGCCACCAATAAATATATATGTCCAAGAAACAGCAATGGATGCAGGGACACGTGATTTTTCTCATGTTGTCCATGAGTTTGGAACACTATTGATGGATTTATCCAAACTCATGTTGGCTGAAGTCTATGAGTTTCAGCATGCGGCTGCCACCAAAATAAGAATCTAGGAGAATGCTCTCTCATATCAAGCTGCCAAGAAGAAATGAAAAGCAAAGGGCCACAAGGCCCTCATCTAAGAACAAGAGCAAGAGATCGAATCCAAAGAGCAAAGCCAACTTGCCTTAGTTGAAACGATCAAGAATGTAGTTGCAAAGTTCCCTTTGGAAAAAGGCCAGGAAGATGCAGATTCGACCGCAAAGGTATCCCACCTATCCATAATTGTGATATACCTAAGAAAATAGGTAGAGGAACTAAAATGCAGCAGGTACCAAACACACCTCCTGAGGTACTTGAAAAGCACAGGAAAACAACATATGAGGCTATTGAAAGGATAAGGAAAGGAGAAAAACTATGCACTGAAGTAGTAGAGGTTGTTTCAGAAACATGGGAAGTACTTCTAGAGGATGAAACTATTGAGAAAATCAAGGAGGATGCATGCTAAGATGATTAAAAAATAAGCGTGCTAAAGGCAAATATAAAGAATCTACCGATTAGGGAAAAGATCGCAAAGGACGCCAAGCTGAAGCTATTACAACAGGAAGTAAAAAATATCTGCAACCAAGAACACCAAAGAAATGAGGAAATCACAGTGCAATAGACAAAGGCCGAGGGAGTCACAGGGATTATTCAACCTGTGCAGTAGAAGCTTCAAGAGGTAACTCAGTTGATGGAGGTGTTAACACCATTATTTATCAAAGGGGATGAAAAATCATGATGAAGAAGAAATAATAGGTTGCTTGTCGAACCTTGGTTAAAAGATATATTGTAAGAATATGATGATACCCCAAAAAAGTGATCCCGTTATCAAGGATCTGATGGTGCGAATTGAAAGGACAGAAATCAATGGCCATGATTGTCTCCGCACTCTCAGAAATGCGAGGAAGATAAAGTACGGCCAAGCGTTCATCGGGAGCACAGATCAACGGCTATCGATCTGGCTCGGGTAGATCCACGGTCCATATTTAATCCGCCTTATGAAATCACATGTCGGTTAAAGTAATAGAGTCCGGCGGAATCGAGTACATAGTACTCGATCCAACGGTGGAGAAGTAACGTTAGATCACATCCACGGTCGGGATTGATTCCGGAGCCAAAATTTGCATGGCAGATAAATACAAAGCGCCCAGCGGAATGAGTATGTGGCGATTGATCTGACGGTTGAGGATTAAAGGTGAAGTGGATAAACGGTGGTTGACGATTCCAGAACGTAAACTTGCGCGGTGGTTAAAATGACAGAGCCCAGTGGATTTTGATAGGTGCCACCTAATCCAATGGCTCACAAATAAAGGTTGATCGCATCTACGGCTGTGGGTGATTCCGAAACATGAACTTGCATGAAGGATAAGGTCAGGAAACTCAGCAGAATCGAATATCTCCTTCCCGATCTAATGGCAGAGTAATGAGAGGCCTTTTCATCAGCGGTTGGAGATGTTTTTGGGGTGGAGACTTGCACGTTGTTTATTACCAAGACGCCCAGCGGAAAGAGGTACGTGGCACGTGATCCAAGGGTTAGAAATTAAAGAAGAATCTGATCGACGGTCTTGAATGAATCCGGAGAATGGAAGTGCGCAGCAAATAGGAATAGATGGTGGTTGTGGAAAATAAACTATTGTCCATGTGGCGAATTGTGGTAGGCTCCGGAGACAAAAGTGGTTTATGGAAAGCTGGTGGGGGCCTATAAAAGCAAGGTTGACTTCTATCATTATTATTTTATTTGTTTGGGAAGGGTGAAAAGGACTGGTCGATTCAGCAGCTTCCATTTGTTAGTTTCAGGAACGCTCCAAGCATGCACCTCTACATCCAACCAGGTAAGGCTTAAACCCTGTAGTTCCTCCATCCAAATTAACTTTGTAAATTAAGCAATGGACCAGGGGAAAGAAATTCAAGTGTCTGGTCAGGTTGTAGACGACAAAGAAGAGTTTTTAGTGGACAGAGATAGGAGCGTGTGCGACCCCTTCCTATCCATAGGGAGCGTGTCTGTCAGTAAGGAGAAATTGTGGTATTATAACTCACAGGGGAACGATGTATTAAATGTCTGTAAGTCTTTCCTGTACTACTTCGCCCTCGAGCAAACCCTCCATTTCCCAGATTTTGCAGAGTGGTGTGCTGTCAACTACTCCCCGTCTCAGAGAATTAGTGTCAATCAGTCTACATCCTGAATTCTTTGTAGGGTCAGTGCTACAGTCATCAGGGAAAACCTCAGTTTACCTGAAAATTACCCGGATAGTCGTGAGGCAGTAAATGAGTCAATCCTGGTCGAATAATACAAGAAGTGCGAAGCCGAAACCCGCAACCAATTCTTGTCTAGTGTTCTAAGGGATGGTCAATCTTTAGATGGTATATTCCTACCTTACCCTGTACATATTTTTAAGAGTGAAGTCCAATTAGTCATTTCTTTAGTTTGTGAAGTACTAGGTCTGGATGATGATTGTCGTGTAGACGAAGTCATTCTCGGGTTTTTGTTGAGAATAAGTTACTCTGATTCTGAGTCTCAGTCAACCCTGGTTTTTAGTCTAGATGAATACCTAGCTGAAGCAATCCACCTTCAGCTAAGTGAGTTTCCAAAGGTTCGGTTTTTTAGGTTCCAGACCTACCTGTTCAATATGCTGTTATGGTCCAATGTCAATAAACTCCAGTTTTTGCATACCGTCTATTCTTCGGCCCTGCCAAAGCAAATTAACATGTTCGAGTTTGCTAATTCAATAATGTCAGAAGTGTATAAAATGTTGTTTGATGAGGAATTGCCTCGTGTTTTGAACAAGATGAAAAGTTTGATGCAGTCCTCACCTGAGGACCGAATTGGAGACTGGTTTCTACAGAAAGACTCCACTGTGCTAAGGATTTATGGATTTACATGGGATCCGTATAAATTACCTTCTTTTTTAACCCCAAGTATTTTTTCCCTCGAATTTATGAGACAGAGGCTGCAGTCTGAAGAAGAGCACTTCGGTGCTTTCAAAAAATCCTCAAACATAAAATTTCCGCTTAAGGTTGGCACTTTCATTTTTAAAAGTAAAGGTGCCTTGGCTTTTATAGAAAAGTTGCTGGAGAGTCTGGATTTCCAAAAAGAGCCAAGGATAAATTACGATCCCCACCATGTGATCTCTTTCAGAAAGCAAGCAAACAAGAATAAACCCTTTGATCACCAATCTGTTGAGGGGTTGGCTGAAACAGCCAATTTGTTGCAATTTACTGAGATGTCAAAGTCTGGCGAAGATGCACATACTGTACCTGTCACAGTAACCCAAATAACAGAAGGTGCTAGTATTGCGGTTAAGAGGAGTTTGTCTGAAATTGACAGTATGGAAGTGGATGAAGATGGGTCCCATAAAAAGGCAAAGCTGCTTGAAGGTGGTGAAATGGTAAATGAGGAAGTTTCTGATGTTTTCGAAAAGGTTTCCCTAATTCCCATGAAAACCGTGCAAGTAAATCAATTATATTTTAAAAATGTAGAAAGTGATGTAGACAGTTCAGAATCAAGCCCAGTATTTAAGTCGAAGGAAGAGCTCAAAACCAGCTATATGGAGAATAGGAAGCAGTCTCTAGAGGAGACAAGAAATTTTCTCCCAAGAGTGAGAAGTTTATACAGTTCAAAAACCTCTCTAGTTTCTGCTAGAGATGCTGAGAGAAATACATTTAAGATAGCTATAGTAAACGACAAGAATATGTCTAAAATGGAGATCCGGCTGGACAAAATCAATACTCCGGATAAGATACAACTGCACAAACAAACCAGTGACATCATTTACTTAGACTTATTGCAAGCCATGGTAAGGATTAATAAATTGCAAGTTTTGATAGACAAGTTAGAAATTCAATTGAAGCATGAGAGAGTTGAGAATAAAGCAAATGTCATTCAGATTAGAAAGATGCAAACAGACATTGTTAGTTCAGATAATACCCAGGCAGTCAAGAGGATGCTAGAGGAAAAAGACAATGCACTCCAGGTCTTAAAGAAAAAGCTGAAGATCCCAGGTTCATAGCACGTCCAATCAGCTGAATTAATGGCTTTGCAAGAGGAAAAGGATAAAGTCCATCAAGAGATGATGGAGTATAAAGGAAAAGCTGTCGAGCTATAGGAAGAAAAGGACAGGTGGGAGGCCGAGCGGAATGAACTATTATCTCAAATTTCCTTAATGAAAAAATACCAAA
This sequence comes from Pseudotsuga menziesii, assembly GCA_001517045.1. Classification (NCBI taxonomy): domain Eukaryota; kingdom Viridiplantae; phylum Streptophyta; class Pinopsida; order Pinales; family Pinaceae; genus Pseudotsuga; species Pseudotsuga menziesii. The sequence continues at coordinate 81,888 of LPNX010293010.1, read as the reverse complement.
GTGACGAAAAGGAAATTATGGAGGAGTTAATGAGTCAAACCCCCACTGATGAAGACCTGTCCATTGTGAATATCGACAAGCCATTGGATAATTTTTCTGCAGACGATTTGTTGGTGCCTATGTCCTAGGTGAGCTTGAAAGATGAAGCAATTAAAGAGTTGAAAGCAGAGAATGAAAAGATAAAAGCTGAATTGGCCAAAGTAAGTGAAAGTAAAAAACAAATATTGCAAGACAGGAATCAATTGCAGAAAAAATTCAATGAGCTAAAAGAAAAAAGCATTGGGAAAGGCCCTCTTCAGGGGGCAAAACATATCATTTGGGATACCTTGTCTATAGAGATTACCAAGTTCAGACACTATCTAAATTTTATTGATGATTTGAATATACTAATAAATTTGGCTCACCAGAGATTAAAGCTGGTAAATGAACATATGGAGAAAAGACCTCTTACTACAGCTCAGAACACATTGAACTTTTGAAATTCACTGACACATCAGAAATTGCACGATATGGGAATAAAGGACAGAATATCAATAGTGCTGTGGGAAAAATGGTTCATTCACAAGCACCACTTAATGAAGACGGTCCAAGATAAAACAGAAGAATTGCTTTTGCAGGTTAATAATTTCAAACAGGATTTTAAAGGGTTGTTCGAAGACAGATTGCCTTCCTTCTAGGACGAGGAGGGACGGATGTTCTCACAGGAACATTATCATAACCTGCTTGTCTAGTGCTGCATGGACCACTCCAAATTTAATGATTTGGAGAAAATCCTAACAGGGAAAACCATTGTGGATATGTTAACGGAAGATTTCGAAATTGTACAGAAGTTCGCAATTATCAGAAGCAGATTGCCCAAGAAGTCATATGAAGCATATATGGAGCTCGAAGTATCAATTCGAGAAATGATGGAATGTGACACCCCAAGTTTGGATCAGTGGAAAGTTGTGGAGCGGTTTGGAAAGGCAAAGTATATTCTTCATTCCTAGAAACAGGTGTTATGCACTGAGAAGCTAATGGGGCAAAGATGTGGAGCTGATGGGGCAAAGACGTGGAGCTAATGGGGCAAAGACGTGGAGCTGGCTAGGCTAAAGTTTGTTATCAAGTTGATTTTACTTTATGATCTGTTAGGAGTTGAGTTGTAACAAACTTCCTAGGAGTTAGGGATTCAGTTACAAAACTCTACATTAGGTCGATCATTCAGTTATTGATCTTCTTGGACGACCTTTTATTTTATGTATAAATTTGCATGTCTTTTAAAAGATGGGGGTTGGAACCCATCGGGAGGAAGAATTTTGGAGAACATATCTATTTTTGAATACCAAAGTGAATGCATGAGAATTTTGTCAGAGATTCCTGTATCATTGATATTACAGTCTGTGCTTCTTTCTTTATGTGATTGTATTTCCTGTGTAACACTTCATTTTGTTCCTTCTTCATATCTGGAATATAGCGTTAGATGATTAGAATTCATATGTTTATGCTTTAGTCATCATTTCAGATATCTTATGATTTTATCTACTAAAGTTGATATAGAATTCGTCTTTGACGCTCTGTATTGATGGGTTGTTTCCTCGTGTCTTCTTTTTCATTTGGATCAAATTGAATGACTGTGATGATGTGATTACCTTGCCTTTGATAAATCTTATGTATACATCTTTGTGATCTCTTTATATGCATATGACTCCATGCCTAATGGTTATGTGATCATTTCAGCCATACATACAAATCTTTAAGTGTTGTTTTATATCTGGTCTTGTTAAAATCTTTATTGAGAGATCCCTCTCTAGAAGAAAATACCAGTTTCTTTCTAAAGTAGGTTTTGTTGTTACCTTGGAGTATACCTTTTACAACCTGGGTACATTCTGAGTGCTAACAAACTGGCGTCGTTGCCGGGGAGTGAAAGTGCATATCTGCCCTGGGAGAACGACAAAGATTAAGAAATATTTCTGTGGGCGAACAGGAATTTTGAAAAGAAAAGAAGGTTGTATATTTTCCCTGGCGACTCCATTGTGAAATTGTTTCAGAATTTAAGAAAGACATTTTGGCTTCGAGGAGACACACGCGAGGTAACCCTGATACCGAAATCTTGAAAAGTTTCGAAGACCCAGAAAAGTTGTTTAGAAGAAAAAATAAAGAGAAGGTAGATTTTCCTTTGTTTGGTCCATCATCATCACAAGATTCTTGTATTAATCTAGAATGGGGAGTTAATACTAGAAAGAACCTGTTGAGAACCAAGTCTGAATCTGACCTTAAAAATACTGAGTTCAATCCCCACAGGTTAGAGTCCTATCTATTAGATTCCCTCTGGAGAGACTTGCAACAAACCTCTAAAGTTAAATCATCTACCTCTGAGCACACTCAAAGTTCTTTAGTCCCTGTGAATCCGCCTAGACCAATGGTTGCTAGATTTGCTCCTTTGTGTCTGCCTGCTGTATTACATGATCTCCCTCAAAATTATTCTCAGAGAATTTCTTTATTTGATGGGGAGGGTGATGTAACCGCGAAACAACATGTTGCCAAGTTTGAATATTTTATTGACTTGGAAGAAGTTGACTATCCTGATGTTAAAATGCGGTTGTTCGCCCAAAGTTTGTCAAGCGAGGCAAAGAAATGGTTCAAGGATCTTCCAAATGGGTCTATTGTGAATTTTTAGGCTTTTTAGAAAGCATTTTTGGATAGATGGGATGATAAACAGAATCCTCTGCAGCTTTTATCTCAGTATAACAGCCTTAAGAAAGGGGGTTTTGAGTCTGTTCATGAATTCTCAAGCAGATTCATGAGGGCTTACAACTCTATTCCGGAAGATATAAAACCTTCTCCTGCAGCTGCTAAACTGCATTATGCTATAGCTTTTGATAATGATTTTGCATTCTCATTGCGGGAAAGGAAATCGGCAACTCTTGCTGCCATGTTTATTGATGCCCTGGAAGTGGAAGCTAACATGATGGCAAGTGGAAAGATGAAACATAGAGATATGTATAGGAGGAGAAAAGAAGAAAATGTACCGTCTACTTCATATTCTTCCACTGATGTTAAATTTGAGATGATGTTGAAGACTATGGATAATTTGATGGATAGGTTAACCATGGACGTTAGGCCTTTCAATAGAGAGCAAGGGGATCCCCAAATCCGGAATCCAAATTTCAGAAGACCAAATCCCCCAGTTCCCCCCCAAAATAGACAGAGAGACCAAAGAAATCCAAGAAACCAAGAAGAACAGCCCATCCGTCCGCCTTTCCATGAAAATTATGTTGCTGATGAAGAAGACCCCCCTGAAAATGAGATTCATCTGTTTGGAGAACAGGATTCAGAAATATATCTTACTGAAGAAGAACATAATATGTTTTCCCAGGAAGATGCAAGTGAAGAATTTGAAAATGAGCTATATCAAAGAGGTTATTTACATGCAATGGGTGATGTGCAGAGGAAAATCAGACTGAGGAATAGGGGTGTCCCCATAAATAAAGGGAAGGCAAACCCAAATCAGCCTTCCTCTAGTTCTTTGAATGGAGAAAAAGGAAAAGAACTACAAAAAGAGCCTTCTGTAAATAAGGAGGTTGAAAATGATGTACAAAGGGATAAAACAATAAAGAAGGCGACTCCGATTGATGTGGAAAAGATTGGTGTTGGTTTTAACCTACAAAATGAGCTCTCAAAGCTAAAGATCTCTGTTCCATTTAATGAGTTATTGAGAAACACTGAATACAGGGATACTATCACAAAAATGATAAAAAACCAAGGAGAATGGCAGTCTGACATTTTAGAACTGAATGATGATAATCTTGCTATTTCATTCGGATCAAAAGTTGAAAGTTTAGAAGGTGAAGAGGTTCCTCCTTTCTATTTAAGTCTAAATGTGCATGACAAAGTGGTCCATAATGCTATGCTGGATTCAGGGGCATCACATAATCTAATGCCTAAAAAATTTGTAGAAAGTTTGGGATTGGAAGTAACAAGACCCTATAAAGATCTGTACTCTTTTGATTCCAAAAGGGTAAAATGCCTTGGATTAATTAAAGACATGGTGGTAACCCTGAACAAACTGCCTTCTAAAACTATAGTCATGGATGTGGTAGTGGTAGACATCCCACCCAAATTTGGGGTATTGCTGTCAAGATCTTGAACTTCCAAGCTGAAAGGTAGCTTACATATGGATATGTCATACGCTACTATTCCAGTTCCTGATGGGAGCAGAAGATTATATAGTGAAAAAATAACTCCATATGTAGTAAGCAGTCAGGATAAACCTGAAGTTCATCACATATATGCTGTTGACACTGATTTGGGGTCTTCTATTTTCTTTAATGATGTTGTCCCACATAATGTAGAAAAGACATTGCAGGAGAAGTCTGAGGAAAATAATGAAAAAAGAAGTTTTGGAACAGGACGCTCTGGAAGCAAAACAAAAAAAGGAAGGCCAATGGATTATGTACTTTGATGGATCTGTTGCAAAGGTTGGTGCTGGGGCCGGTGTATACATAATTTCTCCTATTCATGATTTCAAAGCTTTATCATACAAATTGCTATTTGAATGCACAAATAATGTAGCAGAGTATGAGGCTTTGTTATTAGGATTACGTGCTTTGAAAGATTTGGGGGCTCAGAGAGTCAGGATCTTGGGAGATTCTGAGTTGGTGGTAAACCAGGTAAATGAGAGTTATCAAACCAGGCATCCTCGGATGAGGGCTTACAGAAATGAAGTATGGGATATGCTTGGTAATTTCTTCACAGAGCATACAATTCAGGTTGTTCCCAGGGTTGAAAATCTGGTGGCTAATTCTTTAGCAGTATCTGCTGGAAAATTTGAAACCCCAATAACTAGTAAAAAAGGATACCAGGTGGAGATTATGAACAGACCCTCTATTCCTGACAATTCCAAATACTGGCAGGTATTTGAAGACGATATGCAGATCCGAAGATTTTTAGAATTATCAGGAGAGTTTGTGAATACTCATTTTGACAATGAAAATGATAATGATGGGGCCCTTGGGGATGATGAACAAATTGAAACAGAAGAAGAAGATGCCAAGAAGTTAAATAAAACCTTGGGAGGTAAGGATATTATCCAACTAAAAAATAATTTCATACCAACAGGCCTGATCCCTTTAGAAAAGCTCTTTGATCAAAATGATGTCGCCAAGAACCCCAAAGTGAAACCTGTTGGAGATGAGATTGAAGATAAAAATATCGGCACTGAAGAAAATCCTAAAATCATAAAATTATCCAAGAAGCTGCTGGAAAGGGAGAAAGAGGAGTATGTAAAGTTGATGAAAAAGTATACATATGTGTTTGCTTGGAGTTATGAAGACCTCAAAGAATAGGATACATCTATCATACAACACACTATTCCTATAAAGCCTAGGGAGAAGCCTTTTAAACAGAAACTCAAGAGGATCAACCCTAAATTGCTCCCTGTCATTGAGAAGGAAATAAAGAATTTATTTGATGCCAAGATCATTGTAACCCTCAGATTTTCTAAATGGGTTGCGAATTTGGTCCCTGTCAGAAAGAAGAATGGAGAGATAAGACTGTGCATAGACTTCCACAATTTGAATAAGGTCTCCATGAAAGATAACTATCCTCTGCCCAAGATGGATCATATACTGTAGCAAGTGGTGGGAGCTGAAAGGATTTCGATGCTAGATGGCATTTTCGGGTATAATCAGATCAAAGTGTTACCAGAAGATCAAGAGAAAACTACCTTTACTACACCATGGGGCACTTTCATGTATGCGAAGATGCCTTTTGGTTTGATGAATGTAGGTGCCACTTTCCAGCGAGCTATGGACATTGCCTTTGCAGGGGAGATTGGAAATTTCGTGGTGATTTATATCGATGATATCACAGTCTACTCAAAGTCTGACAGAGAACATCTACGTCATCTGGAGAGGGTTTTCACCAAGTGTAGGAAATACGGCATATCTTTGAACCCTAAGAAGTCTAATTTTGCATTAGAAGAAGGAAAGCTGCTAGGCCTTATAATATCCAAAGGTGGCATAAAGATTGATCCTGAGAGAGTAAGTGCAATTCTAAAGGTAGGAGAACCCAGGAGCAAAAAAGAGATACAATCCTTTCTGGGACATGTAAATTTCTTGAGGAGATTTGTACCAAGCTTTGCTGAGATTTTGATGAATATTACAAATATGTTGAAGAAGGGTCGTGAAATAAAGTGGAATGCAGAAGCTAAGGAGTCATTTCGGGAAATCAAGAAAGCAATTTCAGAAGCCCCTGTTTTGGTAAGTCCAGATTTTGCCAAGGATTTTTCAGTATTCTCATATGCTTCGGAGCATACTATAGCAGCGGTATTATTGCAGAAAAATGATGAAAAGTTGGAACAACCCATAGCCTTTTTCAGTAAAATGCTACGGGATGGGGAATTGAAATATGACATCATGGAAAAGCAGGCCTATGCTTTAGTTAAAGCATTAAAGGATTTCAGAGTATATGTTTTGCATTCCCATGTAATTGCACATGTTCCAACCGCTAAAGTAAAAGCAATTTTGACTCAACCAGATCCAGAAGGCAGGAGAGCGAGATGGATAGCTACATTATTGGAATATGACATAGAAATAAAACCCACGAAGCTGGTTAAAGGACAGGGGTTGGCAAAAATGATGACAAACTCAAATTGCGAGTATTTGCAAATCAATTTCTTGTCTCACCAATCTGATCAGTTGGGAACAGAGATAGAAGTGATAGTTGATTTTGTGGCTTCTCCATGGTATTTTGATGTTGTATATGTCCTCTGAAATTTGCAAGCACCAGAGGGATTAAGTAAATCAAGAGTAAGATCTGTAAAGTTGAAATCTGCTAAATTTTGTATCATAAATAAATATCTTTATTGGAAAGATCCTAGAGGAGTTCTACTAAATTGTCTTTTGGAAGATGAAGCTCAGAAAGTTACCAAAGAATTTCACCAAGGAAACTGCGGGGGACATCATTCTTGGAAGGTGACTGCAAACAAAATCCTGAGAGCTAGTTATTATTGGCCTACGTTATTCTCAGATGTATATAAAGAAATCAGCAAATGTCATCAATGCCAAATTTTCAACGGTAAGAGAAAGGTACTCTCTCTCCCTTTGAATCTAATAACAGTTGAGGCTCCTTTCCAGCAATGGGGTTTGGATTTTATTGGTGAAATAAACCCCAATTCATCTGGTCAGCACAAGTGGATTTTGACAACTACAGACTATTTTACCAAATGGATAGAAGCAATTCCTACTAGGAGGGCCATTGAAAATGTGATCATGGATTTTCTTGAAGAAAATATATTGGCTCGATTCAGGTGTCCAAAAAGGATAGTAACAGACAACGCAACTGCTTTCAAATCTAAGAAAATGATTAATTTTTGTCATAAGTATCATATAAGCCTCAATCACTCAACTGCCTATTATCCTCAAGGAAATGGATTAGCTGAATCTTCAAATAAAAGCTTGGTGAGGATTATCAAAAAGGTGTTGGAGGATAATAAGAGATCCTGGCACACCAAACTAAAATATGCTCTATGGGCTGATAGGATTAGCACTAAAAGAGAAATCGGCATGTCTCCGTTCCAACTGTTGTATGGGGCTGAAGTGATTTTTCCAACATCATTAGGGATACCAGTTATGAGATATTTCTAGGATCAGCAAGAAGAACCAAATCACATACAGCGAAGGATAAATCAAATCATTGAGCTAGAAGAATGAATAAGTAAGGCTTACGACAAAGTGCAGTCACATCAGGAAAAAATGAAGAATACTTTTGACAGAAGAATCAAGGAAGAGCAGTTTCAGATTGGTGACCTGGTTTTGAAGTGGGATGCTCCTAATGAAGACAAGCATGGAAAGTTTGACCCTATGTGGGTAGGACCTTATGTTGTTACTGGATACAGAGGACAAAATGCATTTTTGCTGGAATATACAAATGGGGTTCTTCTGGAGAGTAACCCTGTAAATGGAAGATATCTAAAGCATTACCTATCCTGAGGAGGAAGGTAAAATTTGTATCATAGATTGTACATACTTATTTTTCTTTACAAGTAAATATGAATGGTAGGCCGAGTGTATTTGAAGCTCACAGTGAAATCCCTAAGATTCAGGAGTCATACCATTCCTTTTCTAAAAATATATAAAAATGATATATTTACAAAAACAAAAGATGGGTTTTCGGGAGCTATTATGCAAAATAAAAAAAACAGGCACCTGGTCTACGAGTTCTTTGATACCTCGCAGGGAGGATATCATCCCCAGATGGAGCCAGCTGTTAACACCATTATTTATCAAAGGGGATGAAAAATCATGATGAAGAAGAAATAATAGGTTGCTTTTCGAACCTTGGTTAAAAGATATATTGTAAGAATATGATGATACCCCAAAAAAGTGATCCCGTTATCAAGGATTTGATGGTGCAGATTGAAAGGGAAGAAATCAATGGCCATGATTGTCTCCGCACTCTCAGAAATGCGAGGAAGATAAAGTACGATCGGGCATTCATCAGGAGCCCAGATCAACGGCTATCGATCTGGATCGGGCAGATCCACGGTCCATATTTAATCTGCCTTATGAAATCGCATGTTGGTTAAAGTAATAGAGTCCAGCGGAATCGAGTACATAGTACTCGATCCAACGGTGGAGAAGTAACGTTAGATCACATCCACGGTCGGGATTAATTCCGGAGCCAAAATCTGCACGGCAGATAAATCCAAAGCGCCCAGCGGAATGAGTATGTGGGGATTGATTTGACGGTTGAGGATTAAAGGTGAAGTGGATCAACGGTGGTTGATGATTCCGGAACGTAAACTTGCGCGGTGGTTAAAACGACGGAGCCCAGTGGAATTTGATAGGTGCCACCTAATCCAATGGCTCACAAATAAAGGTTGATCGCATCTACGGCTATGGGTGATTCCGAAACATGAAGTTGCACGAACGATAAGGTCGGGAAACTCAGCGGAATCGAATATCTCCTTCCCGATCTAATGGCGGAGTAATGAGAGGCCTTTTCATCAGTGGTTGGAGATGTTTCCAGGGTGGAGACTTGCACGTTGTTTATTACCAAGATGCCTGGTGGAAAGAGGTACGTGGCACATGATCCAAGGGTTAGAAATTAAAGAAGAATCTGATCGACGGTCTTGAATGAATCCGGAGAATGGAAGTGCGCAGCAAATAGGAATAGATGGTGGTTGCAGAAAATAAACTATTGTCCACGTGGAGAATTGTGGTAGGCTCCGGAGACAAAAGTGGTTACGAAAAGCCGGTGGGGGCCTATAAAAGCAAGGTTGACTTCTATTATTATTATTTTATTTGTTCGGGAAGGGTGAAAAGGACTGGCCGATTCAGCAGCTTCCATTTGTCAGTTTCGGGCACGCTCCAAGAACGCGCCTCTACAGCCAACCAGGTAAGGCTTAAACCCTGTAGTTCCTCCATCCAAATTACATTTGTAAATTAAGCAATGGACCAAGGGAAAGAAATTCAAGTGTCTGGTCAGGTTGTAAACGACAGAGAAGAGTTTTTAGTGGAGAGAGATAGGAGCGTGTGCGACCCCTTCCTATCCATAGGGAGCGTGTCTGTCAGTAAGGAGAAATTGTGGTATTATAACTCATAGGGGAACGATGTATTAAATGTCTGTAAGTCTTTCCTGTACTACTTCGCCCTCGAGCAAACCCTCCATTTCCTGGAGTTCGCAGAGTGGTGTGCTGTCAACTACTCCCCGTCTCAGAGAATTATTGCCAATCAGTCTACATCCTGAATTCTTTGTAGGGTCAGTGCTACAGTCATCAGGGAAAACCTCAGTTTACCTGAAAATTACTCGGATAGTCATGAGGCAGTAAATGAGTCAATCCTGGTCGAATCATACAAGAAGTGCGAAGCCGAAACCCGCAGCCAATTCTTGTCTAGTGTTCTAAGGGATGGTCAATCTTTAGATGGTATATTCCTACCTTACCCTATACATATTTTTAAGAGTGAAGTCCAATTAGTCATTTCTTTAGTTTGTCAAGTACTAGGTCTGGATGATGATTGTCGTGTAGACAAATTCATTCTCAAATTTTTGTTGAGAATAAGTTCCTCTGATTCTGAGTCTCAGTCAACCCCGGTTTTTAGTCTAGACAAATACTTAGCTGAAGCAATCCACCTTCAGCTAAGCGAGTTTCCAAAGGTTTGGTTTTTTAGGTTCCAGACCTACCTGTTCAATTTGTTGTTATGCTCCAATGTCAATGAACTCCAGTTTTTGCATACCATCTATTCTTCGGACCTGCCAAAGCAAATTAACATGTTCGAGTTTGCTAATTCAATAATGTCAGAAGTGTATAAAATGTTGTTTGATGAGGAATTGCCTCGTGTTCTGAACGAGATGAAAATTTTGATGCAGTCCTCACCTGAGGACCGAATTGGAGACTGGTTTCTACAGAAAGACTCCACTATGCTAAGGATTTATGGATTTACAGGGGATCTATATAAATTACCTGCTTTTTTAACCCCAAGGATTTTTGCCCTGGAATTTATGAGACAGAGGCTGCAGTCTGAAGAAGAGCACTTCGGTGCTTTCAAAAAATCCTCAAACATAAAATTTCTGCTTAAGGTTGGCACTTTCATTTTTAAAAGTAAAGGTGCCTTGGCTTTTATAGAAAAGTTGCCGGAGAGTCTGGATTTCCAAAAAGAGCCAAGGATAAATTACGATCCCCACCATGTGATCTCTTTCAGAAAGCAAGCAAACAAGAATAAACCCTTTGATCACCAATCTGTTGAGGGGTTGGCTGAAACAACCAATTTGTTGCAATTTACTGAGATGTCAAAGTCTGGCGAAGATGCACATACTGTACCTGTCACAGCATCCCAAATAACAGAAGGTGCTAGTATTGTGGTTAAGAGGAGTTTGTCTGAAATTGACAGTATGGAAGTGGACGAAGATGGGTCCCATAAAAAGGCAAAGCTGCTTGAAGGTGGTGGAATGGTAAATGAGGAAGTTTCTGATGTTTTCAAAAAGGTTTCCCTAATTCCCATGAAAACCGTGTAAGTAAATCAATTATCTTTTAGAAATGTAGAAAGTGATGTAGACAGTTCAGAATCAAGCCCAATATTTAAGTCGAAGGAAGAGCTCAAAACCAGCTATATGGAGAAGAGGAAGCAGTCTCTAGAGGAGACAAGAAATTTTCTCCCAAGAGTGAGAAGTTTATACAGTTCAAAAACCTCTCTAGTTTCTGCTAGAGATGCTGAGAGAAATACATTTAAGATGGCTATAGTAAACGACAAGAAGATGTCTGAAATGGAGATCCGGCTGGACAAAATCAGTACTCCGGATAAGATACAACTGCACAAACAAACCAGTGACATCATTTACTCAGAATTATTGCAAGCCATGGTAAGGATTAATAAATTGCAAGTTTTGATAGACAAGTTAGAAATTCAATTGAAGCATGAGAGAGTTGAGAATAAAGCAAATGTCATTCATATTAGAAAGCTGCAAACAGACATTGTTAGTTCAGATAACACCCAGGAAGTCAAGAGGATGCTAGAGGAAAAAGACAATGCACTCCAGGTTTTAAAGAAAAAGCTGAAGATCCCAGGTTGAGAGAACGTCCAATCAGCTGAATTAATGGCTTTGCAAGAGGAAAAGGATAAAGTCCATCAAGAGATGATGGAGTATAAAGGAAAATATGTCGAGCTACAGGAAGAAAAGGACAGGTGGGAGGCCGAGCGGAATGAACTATTATCTCAAATTTCCTTAATGAATAAAGACCAAAGTGACGAAAAGGAAATTATGGAGGAGTTAATGAGTCAAACCCCCACTGATGAAGACTTGTCCATTGTGAATATCGACAAGCCATTGGATAATTTTTCTGCAGACGATTTGTTGGTGCCTATGTCCCAAGTGAGCTTGAAAGATGAAGCAATTAAAGAGTTGAAAGCAGAGAATGAAAATATAAAAGCTGAATTGGCCAAAGTAAGTGAAAGTAAAAAACAAATATTGCAGGACAGGAATCAATTGCAGAAAAAATTCAATGAGCTAAAAGAAAAAAGCATTGGGAAAGGCCCTCTTCAGGGGGAAAAACATATCATTTGGGATACCTTGTCTATAGAGATTACCAAGTTCAGAAACTATCTAAATTTTATTGATGATTTGAATATACTGATAAATTTGGCTCACCAGAGATTAAAGCTGGTAAATGAACATATGGAGAAAAGACCTCTTGCTACAGCTCAGAACACACTAAACTTTCTGAATTCACTGACACATCATAAATTGCACGATATGGGCATAAAGGACAGAATATCAATAGTGCTGTGGGAAAAAAAGTTCATTCACAAGCACCACTTAATGAAGACGGTCCAAGATAAAACAGAAGAATTGCTTTTGCAGGTTAATAATTTCAAACAGGATTTTAAAGGGTTGTTCGAAGATGGATTGCCTTCCTTCTGGGACGAGGAGGGACAGATGTTCTCACAGGAACATTATCATAACCCGCTTGTCCAGTGCCGCATGGACCACTCCAAATTTAATGATTTGGAGAAAAGCCTAACAGGGAAAACCATTGTGGATATGTTAACAGAAGATTTTTGAAATTCTACAGAAATTCGCAATTACCAGAAGCAGATTGCCCAGGAAGTCATATGAAGCATATATGGAGCTCGAAGTATCAATTCGGGAAATGATGGAATGTGACACCCCAATTTTGGAGAAGTGGAAAGCTGTGGAGCGGTTTGGAAATAAAAAGTATATTCTTCATTCCTAGAAACAGGTGTTATGCACTGAGAAGCTGATGGGGCAAAGACGTGGAGCTGGCTAGGCTAAAGTTTGTTATCAAGTTGATTTTACTTTATGATCTGTTAGGAGTGGAGTTGTAACAAACTTCCTAGGAGTTAGGGATTCAGTTACAAAACTCTACATTAAGCCAATCATTCAGTTATTGATCTTCTTGGACGACCTATTATTTTATCTATAAATTTGCATGTCTTTTAAGAGATGGGGGTTGGAACCCATCGGGAGGAAGAATTTTGGAGAACATATCTATTTTTGAATACCAAAGTGAATGCATGAGAATTTTGTCAGAGATTCCTGTATCATTGATATTACAGTCTGTGCTTCTTTCTTTATGTGATCGTATTTCCTGTGTAACACTTCATTTTGTTCCTTGTTCATATCTGGAATATAGCGTTAGATGATTAGAATTCATATGTTTATGCTTTAGTCATCATTTCAGATATCTTATGATTTTCTCTACTAAAGTTGATATAGAATTCGTATTTGACGCTCTGTATTGATGGGCTGTTTCCTCATATCTTCTGTTTCATCTGGATCAAATTGAATGACTGTGATGATGTGATTACCTTGCCTTTGATAAATCTTATGTATACATCTTTGTGATCTCTTTATATGAATATGACTCCATGCCCAATGGTTATGTGATCGTTTCAGCCATACATACAAATCTTTAAGTGTTGTTTTATATCTGGTCTTGTTAAAATGTTTATTGAGAGATCCCTCTCTGGAAGAAAATACCAGTTTCTTTCTAAAGTAGGTTTTGCTATTACCCTGGAGTATACCTTTTACAACCTGGGTACATTCTGAGTGCTAACAGGAGGAAGAAATATTGGAACATATCAGTTCCAACCATGTAGAGCAATTGGCCAAAGATGTAGAGGAAGTAGCAGAAGAGGTCGCCTAAGTGGAGGCCATTTTGAAGGAATTTTAGGAAAAGGTTGGTCCTACAGTGTAACCTACTCTAGAGACTTAAAATTGTCCCAAAGGCTTTAATATTGCTTAGTGGCTCAGGGCGAGCCACATGTGAGTGTTGGGGGCTTGTTGGGCCAGGAAAAGTGCACAAGGAAGAACCTGAAGCGCAAGCGTAAGAGGAAAAATGAGCGTGCGACAAGATAAAAGCATGCAAAGGATGGAAGGGAGGCACATAGCAGAGAATGCTACAGCGAGGAAAGTGCACTCGGATTCAGTGGAAGGTTTGCAGGTAGAAGAGTTAAGGAAGAGAAGAAACATGTCAGAAGACTACAGGAGTCAGAGTTGGCGGAAGACCAAAGGACAAGTTTTTGTGGCTAGTTATGGCCCATACAAACAGGTTGAAAATGTTTTCCAGGCTAGTTATGACCATGATCAATGAAATACATGACTTTTGTGGCCAACATGGCTTGTCATAAATGTAATAGAAGATATTTTGTAGCTACTTCTGAATGTAATAACTGAGCTGTACTTAGTTGATCATGGGTGGTCTTGTAATTTCTATAAATAAGAGGAACTCGATATGTATAAGGGTTATATAGTTAGCCTGTTAGCTTCACTAAGAGTTGAATAGATTCATATCTTGTTAGTTAGTCTGTTAGAAGAATAGTAATGAGAAATCAAAGAGGAGTCTGATAGAGGAAGGTTGTTGAGCCATGGATCTGCAGCTGAGTGCACAGACTATTTTGTAGAGCCATTTTGCAACTGAGTGTGCAGATAGTAGAGTAGAAGAGTTGATCCAGGATGTGTGTGGATCAGTAGGAGTAGATAGAAGAATAAACCAGAGAGCATGAGAGTAAGAATATTCTGAGCTAAAATACATGTCACATGCCCCAATTTTGAAAAAAATAATATTATCTTAATTGATTTTATTTAACACATTATGTTAAATTTTATGTTAAGTTGTAATTGATGACTCAGAAGAGTCAAGGATATTGAATGTAATTTTGAATATTTTAATTATAAATAAATAAAAGTGGAGACAACAGCTTAGGAGAGCTGTTAAAAGAGTGTTTATTGGTCAAGTTGGTGGATGAGACTGGGTGGAGAGCAAACAGACAAGTGGCAGCATCCTCAAACACTTCCAACTATTGTAGGTGGCAACCTCCCTACATTTGGGGTCATGATCCCCCAAGAAAGTGGGATCAGAGCAGGTGGCTCAATTAATTACAACTGACCCAAAAGACCTAGGCAATCTTTATAAAAAAAACCCATTGAAGAGAGATGAGGCTGCTCATTCCAGGGGTAGTGATCATTCAGGTGAATGTACTTCAGAGGAATTCAATGGCAAGGGAATTTGTGGAAGGATTTTGAGGGGTTAACTACTAAGCGATCTAGCACAGCTTTTCAGCTGGAGGATCTTACTGCTGAGTGCAGAGTGATTACTGAGTCATTGGACTACTCTATTGTTTTCTTGCTCCACCATTTCTCAGCCAAGGAGACCAGGAACAGGCTCGGGGGTCCTGAGGAGACGTTGTTTGAGTGCTCTCCAGGAGTTGGTAGGGAGGAACGGCCTCCTAACACTGTTGTTGTCCAGCTTAATCACGTTCTACAATCTTTTTTTTTTTATTGTGTTAGATGGTTAAATGTGATTCTGAATGATTAATGAATGTTAAATGTTTAGTTGTGAACTGTTACAGTTAGTAATATTTTAGTTATTTGAAAGAATCAATCTGAAATAGATGAAAAATAATCCTAACCTGCGTTTTTCCACATCTGGAAGGACCAGACCGTACTCCAGCATAGGCAGTGTATTTAAAATAGATGAAGGATATGATAGGAATCTGAAATGAATATATGTATTATGCATTTCATAATATCAGAGTAATTTATTTCTATATGTAGGTTGTTATCAAAAAAGAACAATAACTTGTTTAGTTATGTTTATTGTTTAACCAGCTAGTTGATGTAAGTATGCTAGAAAAGAAATAGCCATAACTCTTTACAGGTAGCAGGTTTATCATATTAATAAGTTATTCAAGTAGATAAGTTATTATTCTTACACAGTACTTTAATTTGTGATTAAAATCAAAATATGTAGGAGGGTAAACTGTGATATATATATATATATATATATATATATATATATATATATAAACTTTTCCTTGTAATTATATTATTAACCTGTAGCAGAGGCAGTAGAAATAACTCAGACAAACCACTTTATTTTATTATGCTAAGTAAAGATTTAAATAAAAAATACTTAGTTTATTTACTGTTAATAATAACTGGCTATATCTACAAATATTCGAACCTCAAGTAGGATGTTATTATCATAAGTAAATTCTAAAGAACAAATTAAGTATAGAGTTTATGTACATCTTATCAAAGAACTTTAATAAACCCTATCTATATTTTATTTTATAAAAACAACTAAAATATGATAATAACTAACATTTAATAAATGTTTATTTATAAAAAGAACTATTTCTTTTAACTTATACAAACAAGATATACTTTTAAAAGAAAGTACAGGTCGAAACCCTAATAACAAACAATATATGTAAATGGCAATCATTTAAGCGATAATCCAATTATTTGGATTATTTATTATTAAGCAACTAAACTGTTATAAATTATTACAGTCCTTTAAGGACAGTTAAAAGACAATTATAATAATATAACTGGAAATTTACACTATATTCCAGTAACAATAATTAAATCAATTAAATTAAGTAACTAAAGATTAAAGAACAAATTGAAGAATTTATTTACACAAGGGTTACCTACAGGAAACCCTAGCTCGAATTTCTGAGCCTGTAAGTAAATAATTATATAATATGATGGAATAACATTCTTTAAGCCATTAACAATATTCTTTATGTAAAATAAATAATATACAGAAAAAATTTCTGTTACACAGGCGAATAAGGTAAAAACCCTAGTTTACAAAGTCACCATAAGAGCTTAAAGATAAACTGAGTCTGAGCTTAAAGGAAAACCTTTATGCTTTAAAAGAAACTATGTATTGCTTGACAGACCGTAAAGGCTTTAAACATAAACATTGTACAAAAAGGAGAAACAAACATTTACAAGTCACAGCTTGAGCCGGAGTTACCCTGTTGTAAGCGAGGGTTTAAACAAAAACCAAAACTAATAAACTGAAGAAAAACAACCCAAGACTGGGTAACAACCAAGCCATAAATTTTTCCAACTAGAAATTGTCCCCTAAGGACTGCATAAGCAGGGAAAGCCATTTGATAACCAGGGCTTACCCGTAGCTAGAGCGATGGTCCTTTTGTAAAGTGTTTTCTGCCAAGGGTTATGCGAACTGTCACCTGCAAAATGAAAACTAAAGTCTAATTAAAAACTTGCTTTTATAACTTTATACTGAAAACAAAATCTAGTTTTAAAACTCTAAAATGTCTACATTACCTGGAAGTGAATATTATGGAGCCATGAAGGAACAATAGCACCGCAACCAGCATAACAAGAAGCCAAACCCTCATACTTGCAGTGACAGAGACGACGGGGACTCATGTACAAGCCACACTGACAGTAGTAGCAAGAAAAACCATGGGAAACAACCATGAAAGAGTTAAACAATGAAGCTGGAGCTGTCACCAACAAGCAAGGCATGAAAACGAAACTCTCAAACCCTACGACGAGGGAAATGCTTAAACTAGCAGCAAGCAAATATTAACCTATCTCTGCAATGGTAAGCCATGGATGAACAAGAAGCAGCCACATATAGGTCGTAAGCCAAATGCTACGAATCTCAACAAACCCTTACAGAGATAAGACTCATAGAACAAAGAACGAGTTTTAAGACTGAATAGTGGAAGCTGAAACAACTCAAACGAAGACTCATAGCACAACTAGCAACCAGAAGGGTATCATGGCCGCCATGAGAATTGTTATAGAGCAGCCCGAAGGCCCGAGAACTACGGAGGGAAATTACAAAGATTAGGGTTACAAAGAACTTATATCTCTAGTGCACGGATAGGAAAAGTCCACGTGCTCACTTGAAAAATCAAACAATGCATGGGTCGAGCTCTATAGTCACCTACATGCCAATAATTTACAATTAATTATATAATGATGCGTTAACAAATAATGCAGGAACTATATTGTTCAATCACTTATAAAATTCATCGTTCACATAATACGTCTATAACATAATCTTGTTTGGGAATTAGTTAACAAGAATTCTCGGATCGTTGACCAATTGAAGGTATAGTAATCATATAGTTTGAGACTATTATGATTGTTTATAATTTATTTATAAAACAAACCCTTTACTCATAAACCAATCAGCTTGGGGTGGAAATGATTCACCAAATCATTTACAAATGTCGATATTGTAATGTAAAAATTATGATTACCATGTTTATCCATGTTAAAATATAATAACTATTTGTTTAATGTAAAGTCCAAGTTGAAATGTACAAAATCATTGAACAACTATATATTTCTATGTTTCTATATACATTATGGTCAACGCAAGGCTAGACTCCTTTAAACCCACAACTCTAGTGGAGATTATGATTAAAGTTTATTAGTACAATAAATATTAGAATCATAAATTATTTACAAGATCAATGATGTTTAGACTTGTTTAGGAGCTTCAAATTGATGGCAGAATTATATGTTTATAAACATAATATATATATATATATATATATGTAAAACCAACATTCGATTGGAAATAAACGATAAAGATGGCTTGTATGGTAAAAGAATATATATTGAACTCTTTTACATAGTCCATTTGGGATTAGACTTTAATAGTCATTGGTTGTTTCTCAACATGGCATTTTTGCTGGTAATTTACCATGTCTATATACTTAGTAGAATGGTTTTATGCTACACAAAATAACTGGTGCTTAGCATAGGATAGAAGGTGGATATTTATAGAAACATCAACCTTAGAAGTTATTGGTAGAGAGTAACTTAATACAAGGAAAGTATTATAGGATAATAAGAATTAAAATGGATTGATCCTACTCGAGTCTATAATCAATAGAACCTCATGGTTTGACATAGATTTAAGAGATGTAGACAACAGCGTTTTCTTGTGAAAAGACACTATCGTTTTTTAATGTCAAAAGTTTACAGGCTGTAAGTTTCCCTACAAAATATAAATATCGAGCAGCTTGATAGTCAAATAAGTGGTATGATAACATATAATAACGCAAAGTACAATCAGTATAACGTTGCAAGTTATGCTTATTAAAGTAGAAGTTATCAAGCAACTAAGATTACAAGTTTAGAGCCACAGAAAGTATTTTACTGTCGCTATGTACAATAAAGAAAGAAACTCAATCATCTGAACTTCGTTTACAAGAACAACTGAAGAAAGCAAACTGTTTTTACCTCACGAAAGTTGTTTGGAATATAGCAGCTTATTTACTAAGCTTATTAATTGAAAATAGAAATGTTGTTGGATACTTTATGAAATTAAAAACGTTACTCGTTCATTGATACCTGTAAACTTGTAAGAACAAGTAATCTTTCTATGTTATCATAAATGCTAAGTAAGCCCAGGATTTCAAAGTTAGATTCCACCTACTCGTCATAAATAAAACTCATCAGTAAACTGAAATAAAAACAATGCGCAAGTAAAACTTATTCTTGTTACAAAAAGAAAACTGTTGAGTTAACATAATTGAGATTATATAATACTAATCTTTTAACTGTTTCTTTTATTGCTAACCTTTAGTTGTTAGTAAACCACAGTTACAGCATTTTATGTTATCTCAAAATTTTGAATTTTTGTGAAAATTTGGGGGTTTTGACATGTGGTATCAGAGCACAAGGTTCAAACACTAGGCCTTGATGAAGCCCAACTAGATTTTATGAAACATTAAATTGAATTATCATGCTGATGTATTTTATTTTAAATGTTATTCAATAGAGAAATTATTTTCTGAAGTTTAACAAACAAGTATGGAAAGGCTGGAAGAATATGCAAAGGAGGAATCTCTAGTTACTGAACCAGGAAACTTACCAAGAGATACTATACCAGAGGACTTAACTACCAATTTCTCAAAACTGTTATAAACTGTAAACAAACCTAAAATCTGAAATCGAGTCTGTAAAACGAGAGAATGAAAGGATTCTGAGGGCTCAGGAGGAGCTGAATAAGATCCTAACAGAAAGGTTTCAAATTGAGGGTAGGGGTAGAAGAACTGACTCAGAGGATACAAGTTATCAATGTAAATCTAAAAAGATGAAACATTCTAAAGATGAAAGTAGTTCATCTTCTGAGGTGTTTGGTGAAAGACGAAATTAACATTCTACTAGTGATAGTTGTGGTGATAATGAGTACACTAAAAAGAGGAAATACAAACCCTATGAGGAAATTTATGGGGAATTCAAAAAGATAAAACCACCAACCTTCAATGGAAAGACTAAGAAGGGGGAGGAAGCAGAATCCCGGTTATCTAGGATGAAGAAGTACTTCCAAATATATAATTATTCTAACTAGTTAAAGGCTAGAATGGCTATCTACAACCTCTCAGGAAAAGCTGACATTTGGTGGCAGGACTTGAAGAGAGTTAAGGGAATAAAAGAGAAAAATGTAAACTGGAGTACCTTTAAGAGGTATTTTAAAAATAATTTTTTGTCTAAGCAGTATTATGAGGAGAGAGAAAAAGAATTTTATGAGTTGAAATTAAGATCAATGACAATGAAAGATCTATACAGTAAGTTTTTTAGTCTACTTAGGTATGTGTCATACCTTGTAAATGAGAAACCAAAGGTACATTGATTCCTTAGCTATATACCTTATCATATTAAGGATATGATTGAATATGACAATCCAAAGACTTTGGAAGAAGCTATGAGGAAAGCTAACTTCTGTTTTGAACAGAATTGGAAGAAGGAAAGCTTGGCCAACTGGAAAGCCAAGAAAAATAATAACCAGTATGAACAAAAGAAGAAGGATTTTGTGCCCAACCAAAATTATAAGAACAATAAGGCCATAAATTATCCTAATAATAAGAACTTCCAAGGAAATAAGAATAGTTCTCCAAACAATCAGAATAATTCCAAGGGTAAAGAATTTGCTAATAACCATGGTAATTATACCAAGAACTTTGAGCGTAAAGAACCTATAAAATGTTGGGAGTGTAATGGACCACACTATGCTTTAGTCTGTCCTAATCGAAAAAAGACTGTTAGCAATATTCATACCATACAGGAGGAGATGACTATCAGACAATTAGCAAGGACCATGCCCAGAATCAAAGCAGCCTTGGAGAATTGAAAAGCAGAATATCAAACTTCCATGGTGGAAGTAGAAGGTATGATAAATCAAACCCCAGTAACTATTTTGATTGATCCAGGAGCTAGTCTTAGTTATATTTCACCTACAATGGTAGAAAAATGTAAGTTACCTGTTGAAAAATTTGTGAATTCTTGGTTGGTTCAGTTAGCCACTGGTGCTAAAAGAAAGGTAACTTGTTTTGTAAAAGAATGTGCAGTAGTTATGGATCATTTTGAAACTATTGTAAAGCTTAATGTATTGCCTCTCGGTTCTTATGATTTGCTGATTGGTATGTACTGGTTAGAACAACATAGGGTAATTTTAAATTGTTATGATAAAACCTTCACATGTTTAAACAGTGATGGAAAACCAGTAAGTGTAAAAGGAATCCCTAGAAAAACCACCATAAGGCATATTTTTGCCCTACAACTTAAGAGAGCTATTAGGAAGGGATGTAAAGCTTATGCAGTTACAATAACTGATGAGGAGAGTCTAATTAAGACAAATAAGATAAAATTGGAAGACATACCAGTCTTAAGAGAATATGTCAATGTATTCCCTGAAGAAATTTCGAGACTACCTCCGAAAAGGGAATTGGATTTCACCATTGAGTTGGTACTGGGTGAAGTACCTAGCTCAAAGGCCCCTTATCGAATGAACATACTTGAACTTAATGAATTAAAGTATCAATTAAAAGAACTATTTGATAAAAAGTATATTCGACCAAGTGTGTCTCCCTGGGGGGCACCTGTCATCTTCGTTAAGAAAAAGGACGGAACCATGCGACTTTGCATAGATTACCATCAGTTGAATAAGATGACCATTAAAAATAGATACCCGTTGCCCCACATAGATGATCTGTTTGATCAACTATGTGGAGCCATGGTGTTTTCGAAAATAGATTTAAGGTCTAGATATCATCAAGTTGGGATTAAAGATGAGGACATCTTTAAGACAGCTTTCAGAACTAAATATGGTCGTTATGAATTTGTCGTCATGCCATTCGGGCTTACTAATGCCCCAGCTGTTTTCATGTGTTTAATGAACAACGTTATGCATAAATATCTAGATACGTTTGTAGTCATGTTTATCAATGACATTTTAATCTATTCAAAAACTGAAGAAGAACACAAAGAACATCTAAAAATTGTTTTGCAAGAGTTTCGAGATCATCAGCTCTTCGCAAAGTTTAGTAAATGTGATTTCTTCAAGGATAATATTCAGTACTTAGGTCATGTGGTGACCAAGGAAGGGATTTCAGTGGATCCTGAAAAGATAAGGGCAATCAAAGATTGGCCGGTTCCTAAAGATGTGATGGATGTTCGATATTTTATGGGCATTACCAAGTACTACCAGAGGTTCATTGAAGGTTTTTCCAAGATCGTGAATCCGATAACTTCTTTGTAGAAGAAAAGAAAGAATTTTGACAGGATCAGAAATGCGAAGAGAGCTTTAAAAAGTTTAAAACTTTATTAGCCAGTGCACCTATTTTAAGAATAGCTGATACTAATAAAGAATTTGTAGTGTGCACTGACACTTGCAATGATGGCTTAGGCTGTGTTCTGACTCAAGAAGAGAATGTTATTGCCTATGAGTCAAGAAAATAAAAAATTCATGAAAAGAATTATGCAACTTAGGATCTGGAATTAGCAACTGTTATACATGCTTTAAAGATGTGGAAACATCACCTAATTGGTAGAAAATTTATTTTAATGACTGATAATAAAGGATTGAAGTATCTGTTACATCAACCTAATCTAAATTCCAGACAAGCTAGGTGGTTAGCTTTCTTAAGCGAGTATGATTTCGAAATTCAGCACATTAAAGGTAAATAAAATGAAATTGTTGATGCATTAAGTAGGAATGCAAGGCTGAATTTTGTAGCAGCTATCATCACTTATACTACAGATTTGGATGAACAACTTAAAACAGGAATAGAACAAGATGAAATTTATCAAAATTTACAAGCTAAAACTAAATAAAATCCAACAGAAAGCTTAAGTAAAGGGTACAGTCTGAATTCAAAAGAATTTTTACTATATAAAGACAGAATGTATGTACCTAACATACCTAAAGTTAAGCTGTTAATTCTGGATGAAATTCATAAAACTCCATACTCAGGACATCCAGGCTATCAAAAGACTATAACTATGTTAAGAAAAGAATATTTTTGTCCAAATATGAAGACTGAAGTAGCAGAATATATTGCTAGGTGTTTTGAATGTCAGCAGGTGAAAACTGAACATCAACACTCAGCGGGATTACTTCATCCATTACCCATTCCTAGCTGGAAATGGGAGATAATTAGTCTTGATTTTATTACTGGACTTCCTAGAAATCAGAATTTAAACGATTCTATCATGGTAGTAGTTGATAAGTTAAACAAAGAAGCTCACTTTATACCTATTAAAACTACATATAAAGCTGCAAACATAGCTGATATCTTTCTAAAACATATTTTTTGATTGCATGGAATACCAAAAGTAATAATCTTAGATAGAGATCCTAAATTTACAGGAAAATTTTGGAAGTCTTTGTTTAAAGGGTTAAACACTACATTAAATTTTAGTACTTCATTCCATCCTCAAATAGATGGACAAACTGAAAGGGTAAACCAAGTACTGTAAGATCTATTAAGAATGTATGTGAAAGACCAGCCAGGTAAATGAGAGGATTATTTGCATCTGGTAGAATTTGCTTATAATAATAACTATTAGACATCAGCCAGATTTAGTCCTTTCAAAATTTTGAATGGATGGAAATGTAATACTCCTATCTCTTGGAGTAATCCAGTGGATAGATTGGTATTAGGTCCTGAACTGTTGAAGGAAATAGAAGAAATTGTAAAACAGGTGCAAGGTAATCTAAAAGTTGCACAGGATCGGCACAAAAGTCAAGCAGACTTAAAACGAACTCCAAAGGAGTTTCAGGTAGGTGAACATGTGTTCATCAAGGTAAAGCCCAAAAAGAGCTCTCTGAGATTGGGGAGTTGTGTGAAATTAGCACCTCGTTACTGTGGTCCATTTGAAATTCTGTCCAAGATTGGACAAGTAACTTATCAATTAGCATAAACCACCAAATTTAAGAGTACATAATGTTTTTCACATTTCTGTATTAAAGAAATATGTTCATGATGCTACTAATGTTGTTAACCGAAATGATGTATAGGTGGAACCAGAAGGATATTTTCTGGTGGAACCAGACTGTATCCTCGGGCAGAGGGAGATCACATTTTGAAACCGCACCATTGGAAAGGTAAAGGTGCAATGGAAGCACTTTAGTCCAGAGGAAGCCACCTGGGAATTGGAAAGTAATATGTGAAATGCATATCCAATTCTATTCCAGGGGAATTCTGAGGATGAATAATAAATAACATCGAGGACGATGTTTTTTTCTAAGTGGGTCTGTATGTCACATGCCCCAATTTTGAAAAAATTAATATTATCTTAATTGATTTTATTTAAGACATTATGTTAAATTTTATGTTAAGTTGTAATTGATGACTCAACAGAGTCAAGGATATTGAATGTAATTCTGAATATTTTAATTATAAATAAATAAAAGTGGAGACAACAACTTAGGAGAGTTGTTAAAAGAGTGTTTACTGGTCAAGTTGGTGGGGGATACTGGGTGGAGAGAAAACAAACAAGTGGCAACATCCTCAAACACTTCCAACTATTGCAGGTGGAAACCTCCCTACATTTGGGGTCATGATTCCCCAAAAAAGTGGGATCAGAGCAACTGGCTCAATTAATGACAACTGACCCAAAAGACCTAGGCAATCTTTATAAAATTTCCCATTGAAGAGAGCTGAGGCTACTCATTCTAGGGGAAGTGATCATTCAGGTGAATGTACTTCAGAGGAATTCAATGGCAAGGGAATTTGTGGAAGGAGTTTGAGGGGTTAACTGCTAAGTGATCTAGTGCAGCTTTTCAGCTGAAGGATCTTACTGCTGAGTGTAGAGTGATTACTGAGTCATTAGACTAGTCTATTGTTTGCTTGCTCCACCAGTTCTCAGCCAAGGAGACCAAGAACAGGCTCGGGGGTCCTGAGTAGATGTTATTTGAGTGCTCTCTACGAGTTGGTAGGGAGGAACGGCCTCCTAACGCTGTTGTTGTCCAGCTAAATCAGGTCCTACGGTCTTTTTGGTTTACTGTGTTAAATGGTTAAATGTGAGTCTGACTGATTAATGAATGTTAAATGTTTAGTTGTGAACTATTAGAGTTAGTAATATTTTAGTTATTTGAAATAATGAACCTGAAATAGATGAAAAATAATCCTAACCTGCTTTTTTCCACATCTAGAAGGACCAAACCGTACTCTAGCACAGGCAGTGTATTTAAAATAGATGAAGGATATGATAGGAATCTGAAATGAATATATGTATTATGCATTTATAATATCAGAGTAATTTATTTCTGTATGTAAGTTGTTATTAGAAAATAACAATAGCCTATTTAGTTATGTTTATTTTTTAACCAGCTAGTTGATGTAAGTATGCTAGAAAAGAAATAGCAATAAATCTTTACAGGTAGCAGGTTT
>LPNX010293010.1:42194-56261 GCA_001517045.1 Pseudotsuga menziesii | reverse complement strand
CACTTTTCATTGTAATTATATTATTAACCTATAGCAGAGGCAGTAGAAATAACTCATACAAACCACTTTATTTTATTCTACTACGTAAAGATTTAAATCACAAATACTTAGTTTATTTACTGTTAATAATAACTGACTATATCTACAAATATTCAAACCTCAAGTAGAATGTTATTATCATAATTAAATTCTAAAGAACAAATTAAGTACAGAGTTGATGTACATCTTATCAAAGAACTTTAATAAACCCTATCTCTATTTTATTTTATAAAAACAACTAAAATATGATAATAACTAACATTTAATAAATGTTTATTTATAAAAAGAACTATTTATTTTAACTTATAGAAACAAGATATACTTTTAAAAGAAAGTACAGGGTCGAAACCCTAATAACAAACAATATATGTAAATGACAATCATTTAAGCGATAATCCAATTATTTGGATTACTTATTATTAAACAACTAAACTGTTATAAATTATTACAGTCCTTTAAGGATAGTGAAAAGACAATTATAATAATATAACAAGAAATTCACACTATATACCGGTAACAATAATTAAATCAATTAAATTAAGTAACTAAGCTTAAAGAACAAATTGAAGAATTTATTTACACAAGGGTTACCTACAGGAAACCCTAGCTCGAATTTCTGAGCCTATAAGTAAATAAGTATATAATGTGATGGAATAACGATCTTTAAGCCATTAACAATATTCTTTATGCAAAATAAATAATATACATCAAAATTTCTATTACACAGGCGAATAGGGTAAAAACCCTAGTTTACAAAGTCACCATAAGAGCTTAAAGATAAACTGAGTCCAAGCTTAAAGGAAAACCTTTATGCTTTAAAAGAAACTGTGTATTGCTTGACAGACCATAAAGGCTTTAAACATAAACATTGTACAAAAATGAGAAACAACATTTACAAGTTACGGATTGAGCCGGAGTTACCCTGATGTAAGCGAGGGTTTAAACAAAAACCAAAACTAGTAAACTAAAGAACAACAACCCAAGATTGGGTAACAACCAAGTCGTAACTTTTTCCAACTGGAAACTGTCCCCTAAGGACTGCACAAGCAGGGAAAGCCATTTGATAACCAAGGCTTACCCGTAGCCAGAGCGTTGGTCCTTTTGTGAAGTGTTTTCTGCCAATGGTTATGCGAACTGTCACCTGCAAAATGAAAACCAAAGTCTAATTAAAAACTTGCTCTTAGAAATTTATATTGAAAACAAAATCTAGTTTTAAAACTCTAAAATGTTCACATTACCTGGAAGTGAAGATTATGGAGCCACGAAGGAACAACAGCACCGCAACCAGCATAATGAGAAGCCAAACCCTCATACTCGCAGTGACAGAGACGACTAGGACTCATGTACAATCCACACTGACAGCAGTAGCAAGAACAAGCATGGGAAATGGCCATGAAAGAGTTAAACAATGAAGCTGGAGCTATCACCAACAAGCAAGGCATGAAAACGAAACTCTCAAACCCTACGACGAGGGCAATTCTTAAACCAGCAGCAAGCAAATCTTAACCTATCTCTGCAATGAGAGGCCACAGATGAACAAGAAGAAGCCACATACATGCCGTAAGACAAATTCTATGAATCTCAACAAACCATTACAGAGATAAGACTCACAGAACAAAGAACTAGTTTTAAGACCGAATAGTGGAAGCTAAAACAACTCAAACCAAGACTCATAGCACAACTAGCAACCAGAAGGGTATCGTGGCCGCCATGAGAATTCTTGCAGAGCAACCCAAATGCCAGAGAACTATGGAGGGAAATGACGAAGAGTAGGGTCACAAAGAACTTATATCTCTAGTGCACGGACAGGAGAAGTACACATGCCCACTTGAAAAATTAAACAATGCATGGGTCGAGCTCTATAGTCACCTGCATGCCAATAATTTACAATTATTTATATAATGATGCGTTAACAAATAATGTAGAAACTATATTGTTCAATCACTTATAAAATTCATCGTTCACATAGTACGTCTATAACATAATGTTGTTTGGGCGTTAGTTAACAAGAATTCTCGGATCGTTGACCAATCGAAGGTATAGTAATCATATAGCTCGAGACTATTATGATTGTTTATAATTGATTTATAAAACAAATCCTTTACTCATAAACCAATCAGCTTGGTTGGAAATGATTCATCAAATCATTTACAAATGTCGATATTGTAATGTAAACATTATGATTACCATGTTTATCCACGTTAAAATATAATAACTATTTGTTTAATGTAAAGTCCAAGTTGAAATGTGCAAAATCATTGAACAACTATATATTTCTATGTTTCTATATACATTATGGTCAACGCAAGGCTAGACTCCTCTAAACCCACAACTCTAGTGGAGATTATGATAAAAGTTGATTAGCACAATGAAGATTAGAATCATAAATTCTTTACAAGATCAATGATGTTTAGACTTGTTTAGGAGCTTCAAATTAATGGTAGAATTGTATGTTTAGAAACATAATATATATATGTGTGTGTGTGTGTGTGTGTGTGTGTGTGTGTGTGTAAAACCAACGATTGATTGGAAATAAACGATAAAGATGGCTAGTATGGTAAAAGAATATATATTGAACTCTTTTACATAGTCCATTTGGGATTAGACTTTAATAGTCATTGGTTGTTTCTCAACATGGCATTTTTGCTGGTAATTTACCATGTCTATATACTTAGTAGAATGATTTTACGCTACACAAAATAACTGGTGCTTATCATATGATAGAAGGTGGATAGTTATAGAAACATCAACCTTAGAAATTGTTGGTAGACAGTAACTTAATACAAGGAAAGTATTATAGGATAATAAGAATTAAAATGGATTGATCCTACTCGAGTCTATAATCAATAGAACCTCATGGTTTGACATAGATTTAAGAGATGTAGCCTCAATAGCATTTTCTTGTGAAAAGACACTATCATTTTTATACTAAACAACTTTAATATCAAAATTTTACAGGCCCTAATTTTCCCTACAGAAGATAAATATCGAGCAGCTTGATACTCAAAAAAGTGGTATGATAATATATAATAACCCAAAGTACAATCAGTATAACGTTGCAAGTTATGCTTATTAAAGTAGAAGTTATTAAGCAACTAATATTACAAGTTTAGAGCCACAAAAATTATTTTATTGTCGCTACATACAATAAAGAAAGAAACTCGATCATCTGAACTTCATTTACAAGAACAACTGAAGAAAGCAAACTGTTTTTACCTCACGGAAGTTGTTTGGAATATAGCAGCTTATTTACTAAGCTTATTAATTGCAAATAGAAATACTGCTGGATACTTTATGAAATTAAAAACGTTACTCATTCATTCATACCTATAAACCTTTAAGAACAATTAATATTTTTTCGTTAGCATAAATGCTAAGTAAGCCCAAGATTTCAAAGTTAGATTCCACCTACTTATCATAAAGAAAACTCATCAGTAAACTGAAATAAAAACAATGCGCAAGTAAAACTTATTCTTGTTACAAAAAGGAAACTGGTGAGTTAACATAATTGAGATTATGTAATACTAATCTTTTAACTGTTTCTTTTATTTCTAACCTTTAGCTGTTAGTAAACCACAGTTACAACATTTTATGTTATCTCAAAAATTTTAATTTTTGTGAAAATTTGGGGGTTTTGACAATACATATCTTAAAACAGTGTGTACGTCACACACTGCAAGGTGCTACCTATATTTCTCATGCCAGATGAAGAGCACTTTGGTGGTTTTTCCCAGATGGGTTTCCACATTATTTCCCGTGTTAATGAATGATTGAAGGTTCTGTTGAATGTTTAACTATTAATGTTGAATGTTTTATTATCTTGCATTATTTATGGTTATTGCTTGAATGAATGTCGCAATACTGATAAGCAGTGAATGAATGGGTATTTAAGAATCGATGAAGCATTATGTGTTAGTTCATGCTTAAACACTATGAAGTCATAATACAAGCCGCATCACAGTAATTTTCTATCGAGGAATCAGCTGCGTCACACTATTACACTAGTTGTTAAGTTGTTAAGGACAAGGTGGTGTCACACGCTGGGTGTGTCGCACTGTTGCGCCACCATCAAGTAGTAAAGACTCCAACCCTCCATCTCTGTCAAGCGCCTTGGATGCGTTCCAAGGGAATATAATCCCTCTACAACTATGGAAACATGGTTCTAGAAGTTACACATTCAGATATCTCGGGTGAGACTACACCTGCCTCGCGGGTGTTGCTGGCTGAGCTTGCTCCATCGGGCCGATGTCTTTGGATGTTTTTTTGGTTTTGTGTTGTTGTTGAACTTGGGTCATGCAAGTGGGGAATAGTAGGCTAACATAAATAACTCAAATGGAGGTGAAGAGACTGCAAAGGGAGAATGTGGTGAATAAATCCCTTGAACATTGGACGACGTGGCAAGCTACTTGGAAGCATTGAATCAACGAGGCAGAGACCATACATAACACAAAGGAAAGACAATGCATTCTTTAAATTGAATCAAAGTTAAATGACTCATAAAAGTGGATCGACTCGATGAAAATCTTAAAACCCAACTGTTTGAATGAAAATGCAGACATGTACAATGTTCAAGGGTGGACTATGATCTTCCATTAATATTAGTGAAATATGTTTCCCATTCCCTTAATTTCTCCATCATGATGGATTATTACCTATATAATTTTTAACAATATTGAAAAGGGCAACAAACGCTCGGTACAGCTCATCGAAGGATGAGTCCATTCTCATATGTTTTATGAACTTGAGAAAGGAGGGGTTCATTCTCAAAAAAGGTCCTTCAACGTTTGATTTTATGAGTCCAAAGAAGGTAAAATAAACTGTTGTTTCATATTTAGAGAGTTTGAAATGACTAGGAAAAAATGAGAAAAGACTTTTTCGTAGATTTAGTCCCCAAGGTCCGAAAACGTATAAACAGATACCTAGGAGAACTCTTCTAGTCATAAAGAACTAGAGTATACCTTTTTCATCAATGAGTCTAATGGGTCCAAAAAAAAGGGTAAATTGTCACCGAAAAGCCGACCTTTCGAATACTTTTACAAGTGTGAAAGAATCAAGTTTGCTTGGTGATATTTTGCATTTAAAGAGCCTGAAAAGAGCTTAAAGGTGACTCTATATAGTTGTTGGTTGTGGAGCATGATCTTCCAAATCCATAGATATTATTCAGCTGTGTTTGTACCCCAAGTTTATTGTACACTCATTCCCCAACTTTGGGGTTCGAAGAATCGCCCCAGAAAAGGGGGTTTGGGGCGGAGGCCCTGAGAAAATTTTTTGGGATGTTTGTTGGCCAACATTTTTGTGGACCCATGGTATTGGTTTAATTGTAGTATTTTCCCATGGTATTTCCCCTATAAAATAAAGCATTGTAAAACAACTATGTATTGTATTGTAGAATTATAAACAATCTATGTGATTGTGTGAGAGAGACTGTGAGAGCGTGAAGAGGAAGATCGGTTGTATTGTTGTAGGTTGTATCCCTTCATATTTCTAGACAGTAATAAAAGTACCGGAATTTTTTGTGTGGGCATAGCCCATCGTTTGGGTGAACCACGTTATATCTGTGTATCTCTGTAAAGTGTTAAATGAGTTCTTGCATCTTGTTTAATGACTTAATTGTATATCTGTTATTGATCTGTGGTCCTGTTTTCTAACAATTGGTATCACATCCAAAAGTTCTATTTGGTGGATAAACTCACAGGAAAGAAGGGTTCTTGGTTTGAGTGGGAGCAATGGCGGAAGAATGAAAGTTTAGGGTCGAGAAATTTAACGGCCAAAACTACCAGTTATGGAAGATGCAAATGGATGACTATATGTACCAGAAGGATCTGTACCTACCGTTAGGCAGAAAATCAAAACAATCAGTGTATATGAAGGATGAAGAATGGGAGGTTCTTGACAAAAAGGAACTGGGAACAATGCGGGTGTTCCTAGATTCGTCGATGGCTTTCAATATTTTGAAATTAAAAACAATAGAGGGTGTGATGAGTGCATTAGGTAAGCTCTACGAAAAATCCTCAACTTCCAACAAGGTATTTTTAATGAAGTGTTTGTTTAATATGAAGATATTGGAAGGTGGATCTGTTTTTGACCATTTAAATGAGTTTAATACACTTACCAGTCATTTAAGTTCTGTAAAAGTGAACTTTGATGATGAGGTTAGGGCTCTTCTAATCTTGTGCTCATTGCTAAAAAGCTGGAATAGCTTGGTCATGGTTGTAAGTAACTCTGTCCCTAGTTCAAACACTCTTAAGTTTGATGATGTTGTTGGTGTTATTCTTAGTGAGGAAATGTGAATAAAAATCACAGGTGAGACATCAGGTAATGCGTTGACCATGGAGAGAATAGGGAGAAAAAATGAGAGAGGAAGGAGCCCAAGAAATCATAGCAAATATAAAATGGGCAGATCCAAGTCCAGATTCGTAAAAATAAAGTGTTGGAACTATGGTAAGAAAGGGCATCTGAATAAAGACTGCAGAGCACCAAAGAAGAAAGGTAAGAGACAACAAGCACTACAACAAATCCTGGAATTAGCGTATCATTTAGCATCCCTTTTTAGTGTAATTGTTTTTTACATTGAGTGTTCAAACTAGACATTAAATGGGACATGTCATGGACAAAAATTAAAGCGTCTCAAAAAACGTCTTTTTTGCTTCCTAAATAGCCTCCTTTATGACGTCCAAAATAGCGTCTCTTTTTTTTCTTTCAGAATAGCGTCCAACTTTTATTTCTAAACAACATTGAGGTTTCCTTCCATATTAGAATCCAACTTTGCTTCCTAAACAACATCGAGGTTTGCTTCCTAAATAACGTCCTCTTTTGCTTCCTAGGGAGTGTCTTCTTTCGCTTCTTAAATTACATCCCCGTTAGCGCCATATTTTCATCTTTAATAGAACCATGTTAGCATCCAAATTAGCAATTGCATCCATTTTTTCTACCACTTTAGCATCCCATTTTGCACCATGTTTTACTTTCAAATATGTGCCAATTTTCGCTTCCAAATTTGCACCAATTTTTGCTTCCTTTTTTGCATCGTGTTTTGCTACCAAAATGAC
Source organism: Pseudotsuga menziesii (assembly GCA_001517045.1). Classification (NCBI taxonomy): domain Eukaryota; kingdom Viridiplantae; phylum Streptophyta; class Pinopsida; order Pinales; family Pinaceae; genus Pseudotsuga; species Pseudotsuga menziesii. The sequence continues at coordinate 49,173 of LPNX010293010.1, read as the reverse complement.
ACCAAATATTTCTTCTATTGTTTCACCATATTTTTCTTCATGTGTAGCACCATGTTTGGCTTCATCATTAGCACCACATGTTGCATTCTTTTTAATGCCTAGTTTCGCATCTCTCATGTTTTGGTCACTAATTTAGTTGTTTTTAGTCATTTTCTATACAAATTTTGGTCATTTTGTTTGGTTACCTATCTCTTATTTTTTGATTACTAATTTAGTTGTTTTTAACCGATATTATAATATCATTAGGGCATGGAGGAATCGAACCACCAACCTCCTGCTTATAAGACAAGCGCTCTTCCATTGAGCTAGAACCATTTAAGAATTTAGGAACCTAACTTACAGAGTCCTCTATAATGGTAAAAAGGATCAATATGCAATTTTGAGTATCTAATGGTCGACAAGGGATGATAGATTACATAAGTTCACAATATATGATCAAGCAAGTTATGAAATCCATAAACCGTTTTTAGGAATTTTCAACAAAACTCAAGAAATTGGCTTAATGGGATTGCAAAAATCACTATTCCCTAGCAACCGTAAGTGTACCACTATATGAGACCTATCAAAAATAATTATCTTAGTGTGGATGCCAAGGATATAGTAGATAAGTATGATCATCCTAGAGTCATGTATAAGTGGATCAATAAGGAGAATCAAAAGAGGATGATCAACCCAATAGTTGGCGCTTCACATGGATCCTATCCACCATGGGATGAGCAAAGTTCCTTCTTCCATCAAGCCAATGAGTATCCACAAGGACAAATGGTTAGGATATATTGTGCACCAATTCATAATTTTTATTCGCTTCCCAAGGTGATGTTGTAGTGCTTTCACTAGGAGATCTACATGATCCCCAACAACATTGGATATAAGCATATTCATGGGGCCATAGAGTATAGGATGAGAATGTATTTTTATCTTTTTCTTTGGAAAACCAAGCATGATTTGAAACACTAGGAGAAGGAATAGAATAAGATATACTTAACAAACTACAATCATGACAGGGCATAGGACTATACTCTATAATCATTGTGTAGATGTTGGAAATGGGTATAACTGCCTAAGGACTATGAACAACATCCATTTAAATATGAATGAAAAACCTTCTATGTCATAGGAATACTTGATGGCAGTGAGCTTACTATTTCTAACATAAAGAAACAAAGAAGCTGAAAATGGAAGCTCCAAGGGGATACACATAACATTAGAACGCAAAATCAACACCCTAAAGAAGTTCCATCTAGATTTTGAATTGTAAACAAGAAAGCATTCATAATATAGAAAAAATTGACTATGATCATGAAATAGGTCATATTTCACTTACCTATATCACCAATGTGATTACTCTATTGGCCATGTTTCCATTTTGGTCACTACAGAAAGATGTTGACATGAAAAATCCATAATCTTTAGAATCCCATTATTATCAATTGGCAGATAATATCATATTTAAAGCATAAAATGCCATGTTCAAACACTTGTATCAATAATCATATCTCATAATGAAAGAGAGAGAAGAAAACATATTTAGAAAATCAAGAAATTACCTTTGATGTCCCAATGCAAAACGTGGTTGATATGACATTGCATACATTTCTTTACCAACACAACTTGCATCATACAACAGAATGTAGTGTTTAGATATTAAGAACTAGAGAAGTGTTGCATTATTGAAGACTGGACAAGAATTCCCTTCAGCTTTTGTAATTATTCTTAGTCACTAAGTAAGTTTCTATGGATTTTATATTGAGGGGAGTTAAAAAAATTGTATTCCATGTTAAGACGAGGTGCTATAATAAGTGGCGCTCAATAATATATTAGGATCCATCATATATTATGTATTAATGTGTAATAAATATCACGTGTTAGTGACCAATAAAGTTAATAAATAACAGTTAGTATTGGTAGTTAGGGATGGCCATGTAGATTAAGTAATTAAACCACAATGAAAGATGCTAGCAAATTATATCAATTAACTCAATTAATATGTATTTCTACATCTCTTCTCTTTCACGAGTGTTTGATGTTAAAGTCCAACTTTCACTGCACTAAATAGCCTCAAGGAGACAACAATGACATCTAAAGATACCCTCCTTTTGAATATTAGTTTGTATTCTAGAATGTAATTAGTGGACCTTCTAACCCTTGCAAAAACATAGATTATGTTTGCATACTTCCATCCATACACTCACTTCCAAAGTTGTTTGTTTTGTATCTGAAATGGGATTGATCAAAAAATTAGGACATAAAATAAAAATATAAATAGATTATCATCCTAACAACATAATAAAGGAGAATAAACTAAAAAAAAATTGAAAAAATGGTTCATGAAGCAATGCTACAAGAATACCATTATCAACCTAAATCATCATCTCACGAACCTCTCATTAAGGAATTTAGAGAAATTTGAGGTCTTGGTCTCATCTAAATCAACGAGAAATGGAAAGCAATAAAATGTGTCTTCTATATCAAAAGGTCATCCTAGGAGAAATACAAACAACAAACCATTAAGAATAATGGTCAAGTCATCTCTAAATCCTAAAATTAATTCAATATGGAATGCTTACATAGAAACGGAACCCCTCTCCTCGTTAAAAACTTGCAGGCTGTCAAAAACTAATTTACCTAGCAATGCACTTACTTTACAATTACATCTTGTATAGGAATATCAGTTACAAGTAATCAATGCTTATCAATATTACATACATCTCTGTATGTAATGATATAAGTTGTAGTTATTATATAAGGGAGAACATTAACCATTACAGTACCATAAATATTTGTATTACATATGTTTCATTAACCTCACTTTCCCACAAAAAGGAATATCTTGCGATTCCACCAATTCCCCATTGAATGAATTCTCTATGCATGATTTTTCATGCAAGGGCTTGTGAATACTCAATAAAATTATTTCTCAGGTAGTTAGGCTGAAGAGAATGGACCAGGGGTAATGATAATGCTACAAAAGCCACAAAACTTTGAATCTAAGCAAAACCCAAGAAAAAAAAACTTAGTATAGAATCTACAATATAAATATTTCTAGCTCTGAAAAGAAATACATCACAGCAGACAATGTCCTGTTACAGGAAAACCAATACAATATTTCTAGTACAACTCTCATACCTAATGCTCAAATAGGTGCACTCGATGAGTTTATATCCTACATGAAAAAACACAATGAGTGGTGAAGATAGATATATATATATATATATATTAACTTTCGAATGTTATAGAGCATAAAATACAGTCTCTAAACGATCTAGGTGCATTGAAGATATGTATATATACTTTTATATGGTTTACTTATTCAATTATGTTCAACAAATGCATGTTGCAATCCATGAAACTCTATGTCCCTACAACAACGACAAAATGTAGCATGCATTAAAGAAGCATAAAGAGCTTGAGCTTGTAAGTATTTGCTTGGTTTGCATTTACTGTGTGTCTAGACATATTTTTTATAAATATGCTTCATCTATTTAATTGGGGATGAGACAAATAAAGAAAACAAAAATAGCTTGCATACTAAATTGCACAAGATATTTACAGTACCTTGTTCAGTCTGTGGGATGCATAACAGAGATTTATAATAGAACGCATTAAGCAATTACCATAATTCATGAACATTGTATCGAGATACATCCATCCTTTAAAGACAATGCATAATATTCACCTTACATTACTCATAATCACTACTATCGATATCAAATATGTACACAACGTCCATTACAAGGGTTTAACTATCCTTTGATCCAGGAAATTAAATTAATAATTTAGACATTTTTAAAATAACTTGTAACAAAAATAAAAGAAAAAGGATAGCATTGTCTCTCCAGAAAATCCTCTCCAAAAGTGTTAATTTTCAAACCTTAAAAATTGATGAGGTAAATGTTGGTTATGTGGTGAATTTATACTTCTCGAAAAAGCTATTAACCCAGTATACATACCAGTTGTTTTCATATTACCATAACACTGAAAGAAAGGACTGAACATATCCCCTCCCATCACTAGTAAAGGTTATCGACAGGTTTGATGGCACCAGTGCTAAGCTTATGAGATGAATAAGGAAATCTCGTTGCCACACTAAGCCATGTAAGGAATAACCCTTATTCTCAAGTATGATTATGCAGTGTAGAGTATTCAACCCAAAGCTCTCAGTTATTATTTCTACACAATTAAAGAAATGGCAGAAAATTCTGAGCTCTTGTGGTAATAAGAATTAAGTAGACACATTGATCCAAAAATATGCAACAAAAACAAGAGGTAGTAAGAAACCTGTGGTGTCTTCATATTCATATTAAGGTTTTCTTCAACTCCTACTAAATGGGTAGAGGAGACGTAGATGGATCCATGGTTTGAAGATTCAATGCCCTCTAAGCATATGGATAAATGACATATTGGAGATAAGGATGAGATGAGTGCACATGCTAAAATGTCTACTAAATCATTGGTTGATCCAAAAATGGAAGACTAAAATCTATAGAGCATGACTATACTAGTGCTTCCTTCTCCAAAGAAGCAAGATGTTTCAAATTTATCTTCAAGGAAAGTCAATTCAATCAGCACACCTCCTATCAAGGCTTATGTTGCACAAAAGGGTGAGGTTGAGCAATATGAATACAAGTCAAAGTGCGTCAAGGTGAATAGATCTTGTGCAACACTAGCAAAGAAAAATAGCAGAGGCATTAAGAAAGATCATGGGAATTCTAGCTCAGAGAATTTTAACCAAGGGAAGTTAGCTAAGTAGTTCTCTCTTTGCAAGCATGAGCAAGTTCCCCCTATAAAATATGGCACTGAACCTTCATAAAAAAAAGGTGACAGGTTCATCAAAATTTAAGGTGAAGATAAATGGTACTACATCAATGAAATTGGATGGTGTGTCACTATCTACAGAGTTTCATTTAGGAAAAGCAAACAAGCTTAGTGTTGTAAACTAATAAACACCCTTATAACCTAGGGTCTGGGGTTACCAATGTACATCTAAAACTTGCAGACAATCAGCTTTAAAGTATAGAAAGAAAATAGGAAGATATGTTGGACTCACTCGATTATCAACGGTTGATCCAAGCTTTGTCTTCTCCCACTTTGCTTCTCTCCAAAGCTTTCAGGGATGCACCTCCTTCACCTGCAAAGAGAAAATTCTCCAAGTACAAAATTATACATGTATATATGAAAGGTTAGATAAATAACATATGTAGTTCTTAATCAAATATATTTATCAACCATGATACATGAAAGAAACTCAACACAAAGTTGGAAGAAGAATTCTCTTTATTAACAATAGTGAATGAGATAAGTGTACAACCCAACACCTGAAACAAGGACTCCTCTGCAACCAAAGGTCTCTGAGTTCTGCTGCTCCAAAGACTTCTGAAGATATACCACTAGCATAACTTTGCTCTCCAAGATTGATTCTCCTAATTCCCTCCCCAAGGCCTTTATTTATACTTTGGAAAATAGAGCAGTTTTGAAGGTTGAGGAGGTTGAGACAGTTGAGATGGTTAATGTTTAGGGCTCAACTAATCTCCATTAGTCACGTTTTATTATTTTTAATGTCGAATGGATGTGTACATGACTATTGATACTGGAAACCCGCGTATGACACATGAGTTGCTTTAAGGGAAACTTGCGTACAGATCTGTACATAGGTTGCAATGCGAATAGTCGCATACAATACGCGAGTTGTCAACGAACATAGTCGCATATGTACACGATTTTCAATGCACATAGTCGCATATGGAAATCCACACATATAAAGATAAAATGGCAAGCTAGTTGGAAAGTGAATGCATTTCATGTCATGCCCATCTATAGTGTTTAGGCAACCTTCAATCCAAAAGTGTCCTTTTGTGTACCAACATATGAAGTGTCGGCACTCGGATGGAGAAGTGCCATTTGGGTTGATAACAGATGCCCCCTAATGTGTGAGGTTAGAGGGAAGCGACAGCCGAAATACATTATAATCATAATCTTTGGAGAACTCAAAAATCCAATGGAGCAGAGGTACTGGAGCAGAGGTACTACCTGAAACAAATACATAATAATGTCATATACAAAGTCATATCTGAGGATTCTATGTTCAATATACTGGAACGCTAGCTCCATTACAATATTTGAGTACATCATATAGTACGGTTACTAAACCACGTATATTACAAAGGTGGATCGAAGCCACAATATACAATAATGATGAGTCTTCAAAGATATGGAAGTTGTGTAAATAGGTACAACATAGTCTTGCGCAACTTAGTCCATAGATAGGAAACTAAGGTCTTCATAAACAATCAAAAAGAACCAGTACAATCCAATCCATGTGAATAGATGTTATTGAACTTGAACATGGAGCGGATTCAATAGATTGTCAATCAATAGGTGGTAATCCACAACTGAAGTAAAGGAATTCATCAATAATGAAAGTGAATCATGAGGTACAATCATCAAAACTCTAGGTCTTCGTCGTTAGGAAGTACTGATGTGGAACCATACTATGATAAGGAAGGCAATAGATCCTCCAACGGATCACAAGAGTGACTAGGAACTGGGTAACGGAAGGGAGACACAAGTGATAACAGATATGACAATGATGTGATCAGGATATAGATTAGGAATTGAGTTAAGTCCTTGAACACTGAGCACAAGACAGAGATGATCCAAGGAAGCTTTTAACTTTATAGCTAGAACAACTAGACTTATTTGTCATGTAGGAGACATGATCAGATTCCCCAGGTAGAACTGACAAGAGGAGGAGTAAAAAACTCGAAGTAATAGTTGAACTAAAGTTGAACACTAAGACATGAGTATCAGAAAAAATAGAGAGTGTTATGGGGTGAATCCACGGACCTAGGTAACACTTTTTGGCAAGCGTATTTCGGCAAATGCAAAAAAACGCACCTCGGTTGAGGGCTTGTTAACCCTTGACCAAGGTATTAATTTCTCGACCGAGGTTCTAACAAGCCCTCGACCGAGGTATTAACTC
>LPNX010293010.1:652-42032 GCA_001517045.1 Pseudotsuga menziesii | reverse complement strand
TCAATGTTAACTTCAACCCCTCATGAGCAACTGTCCATATTTTTTTTATCAACTATGACTTATCATTGTCATTGATTGAATTTCCCTTTGAAAGCCATAAGAATAATATGCAAAAACTCTTATTATGGTCTAGGGATCATATCATCAAGCATATCTTTCTTGATTTTTCTTTAACTATTTACATGAAAATGCTTTTAATTTCCTTTCAAATTTGATCATTCAATCACTACTTTTCATAAATTTCTTATAATTCTTGACTTTTAAATAAAAATGAAATACTTGATTCAAAAAAATTATTTAAAACCTTAGTTTTAAGGAACATTCTCCATTTCAAAAAACGTTTCTACTATATCTTCCATTAGCATAGCCTACCCATTGCTTGAGATTTTGTAAAGCCTCTTCTTCATCTTTTAGACTTTACCTATAAAAATTATTGTGAATATACAAATTAATTTGGAAGTTTAATGACCACTTCAAGGAATCTTGTCTAGATTCCTAAAAATATATATGAAAACGCTCAATTTTAAAAGAGGTTATTTTGTAAAATGAATCTATCAATTTTATTTTTTTTTAAATTAGAGAAAAAACGAAAGCTTCATGAATGATTAATGTAAATGTAAAAAATAATTATTTTAAAATAATATAAAATTTTGTAAATTTAAATAAATATATATAAATGGATTTTGGTAATTTCAAAATATTCAATTTTAAATATAACAGAAACTTTAATCATGTTAATAAACTATACCCAACAATTACTATTAACATTGATTTACAACTGAAATCATGCTTTCTAGTCTTCGCTCTGCAAATATATCAAAGTGATTAATATAAGTACTTAGTCTTAATATATTTGAATTACTAGATAACATTATGTAGTTGTGCTAATGTAACTTTAAAAAATTAATTATTGATAAATCACAATGCATTTCTTTATATAAAAATAATATAACAATACAATATTAACTAATTAATAATGAGTGGCAATCCATTTCCATATGTAACCCTACTATATTAATTAACTTGTAATATTTGACATTTTTATTTTTAATTTTTTATTATTTTATTTAGAGATCAACTAATATGTGACACAATACTAGGAAGGATATATTACTTCCATCATGTTTGGAGGGTTTAAGTTCATTTCAATTTCAAAATATTACTATTTAAATTTCAAATTCGAAGCAATTAAAAATTCATGGTTTATATAATGTTACACCAACTTGGTGTTGCATTAATGACAACATAATGAGTTATCTTTCTCTTAAGCTAAAGATGTCAAAATTAACATCCATACAAGCTAACTTAAGTGCACAAAATCCAAGAAAATGGAGGCTACTAATGCAAGAGTGCCTTTAACCCCAAGAAAATAAAGAACCAAGAGGAAATGCACCCTCATTGATTGTATGTGGCACATTTATTCCTAAAAATATATGGATTTGGTTACAAGTAGGGACACATCACTAAATTACCAAAGACTGCAAAATATATTCATTATAATTGAGCTTTATATAACTCCAGTCTCCGAGCTGTCGCGTTAGTGGCTTTCTATGCATGTCGTAGCTGTTTCGCAGGCTCCATGTCAATGTCAATGTCAATGACAAGTAACAATAATCACTGTCATTAACATTGACATTGACATGGAGCCTGCGAAACAACTACGGCATGCATAGAAAGCCACTAACGTGACGACTCGGAGATTGGAGTTACCCAGGTCCGCGGATTCACCCATACCTTGAAGAAGAAACATGTAAAAACATTACTACTTTTGCTTCCTCTAAATTTTATGTGTAGATCTGTAGATATGGGTCGAGGAGTCATAGGAGTCATAGATTTGATCAATCATATCTATGACTCCTAAGACTCCAAGACCCATTTCTACAAATAAACATAAATGACCCTTCTTTTCATTTCAGACATCAACTCTCAAAAATTGTAATGACCACCTACGCGTTTGTCTTTAAATAGAATATTACATGACTAGGACCTCGACCGAGATATTTAAATACCTCGGTCGAGGTTCATATCTCGGTCGAGGGCTTAAAAAAACAGACTTAGCCCACATTCAAGCAAATGGAAAATTTCCTGTGCCTTGCAGAGGGATAAACCCTGCCATTCCTAGCACATAACTGAGCGGAGTTGATATCGATAAATTCACCAACGAATATTCTATCCATTGAGGTATCATACACGCATTTTGGCATTCATATGATATTTATTTTTTAATTACTTCTAAAACTTATACTTAGAAAACCACACTGCAACTTCGAAGAAGCTCAAAGAAAAATCCACAGAGTTAAAAATACACAGCCAAAAAATTCTTAAAAATGCACACATCACATATCGACGTGTCCTCTTCAAAAGGGTATCTTTGGTTTTTCAATTTTTTAAAAAATAGGAAAAATTCCTTTACGTGGACAAATATGTGTTTAAAACGATGCTGAAATCGAATGTGGTCACTTTCGAAAAATAATAAATAATTGCATAATGCGAAAAAAATTAACAAAAAAATATGCACATCACACTGCATTTTATGTAGATCATGCTCATATATTTAATTTTTTTAAATTATTAATGCAAGATTAAATTACTCTACGTGGACACGAGCCACTTATTAGCTTCTTCAAATTTTTAAGGTCACACAGTTCATTAAATGAAAAATTCACACATTAAATGACATCGAAATATTTTTAAAAAAATATCACTATGAAGCAAACATAATATTCTACAATTTTTTTTTTTACTGCAAGTCAAAATTCACATGGAATATATGCGTTTTGAGGGCTTCTATCTAGCACATGAGTAAAAAATCAGGTTTTCATCGCCAAATTTGGCCAAAAAGTGTTACCCATCTTGATGGAATCACTCTATGTTCAAGGATGACATGCTGCCACTAACTGAAAACCAAAAGAAAACTTCTTCCTTACCTTCCCTATTAAATTTTAACAAGTCTAGGAAAGTCAACTCAAATCTCTCTTCATTTTTTAACAATCTTGAAGAGAAGATGGAATATTGCTTGAGAGTGTCACTGATTCGTGGATTTAATGAGCCCGAACTAGCAGTTTAACCAAGGGAAGTTAGCTAAGCAGCTCTCTATTTGCAAGCATGAGCAAGTTTCCCCTATAAAATATGGCACTGAACCTTCATAAAAAAAGGTGACACGTTCATCAAAATTTAAGGTGAAGATAAATGGTACTACATCAATGAAATTGGATGGTGTGTCACTATCTACAGAGTTGCATTTAGAAAAAGCAAACAAGCTTAGTGTTGTAAACGAATAAACACCCTTATAACCTAGGGTCTGGGGTTACCAACGTACATCTAAAACTTGCAGACAATCAGCTTTAAAGTACAGAAAGGAAATAGGAAGATATGTTGGACTCACCCGATTATCAACGGTTGATCCAAGCTTTGTCTTCTTCCGCTCCTCTTCTCTCCAAAGCTTTCAGGGATGCACCTCCTTCGCCTGCAAAGAGCAAATTCTCCAAGTACAAACTTATACATGTATATATGAAAGGTTAGATAAATAACATATGTAGTGCTTAATCAAATATATTTATCAACCATGATACATGAAAGAAACTCAACACAAAGTTGGAAGAAGAATTCTCTTTATTAACAATAGTGAATAAGATAAGTGTACAACCCAACACCTGAAACAGGGACTCCTCTGCAACCAAAGGTCTCTGAGTTCTGCTGCTCCAAATACTTCTGAAGATATACCACCAGCGTAACTTTGCCCTCCAAAATTGATTCTCCTAATTCCCTCCCCAAGGCCTTTATTTATACTTTAGAAAATAGAGCAGTTTCGAAGGTTGAGGAGGTTGAGACAGTTGAGATGGTTAATTTTTAGGGCTCAACTAATCTCCATTAGTCGTGTTTTATTATTTTTAATGTCGAATGGATGTGTACACGACTATTGATACTGGAAACCCGCATATGACACATGAGTTGCTTTAAGGGAAACCCACTTACAGATCTGTACATAGGTTGTAATGTGAATAGTTGCATACAGTACGCGGGTTGTCAACGAACATAGTTGCATATGTAAACGAGTTTCAATGGACATAGTTACGTATGGAAATCCACACATATAAAGGTAAAATGGCAAGCTAGTTGGAAAGTGAATGCATTTCATGTCATTCCCATCTATAGTGTTTAGGCAACCTTCAATCCAAAAGTGTCATTTTGTGTACCAACATATGAAGTGTCGGCACTAGGACAGAGAAGTGCCATTTGGGTTGATAACAGATGCCCCCTAATGTGTGAGGTCAGAGGGAAGCAATGGCCGAAATACATTATAATCATTATCTTTGGAGAACTCAAAAATCCAATGGAGCAGAGGTAGTACCTGAAACAAATACATAATAATGTCATATACAAAGTCATATCTGAGGATTCTATGTTCAATATATTGGAACACAATAGCTCCATTACAATATTTGAGTACATCATATAGTACGGTTACTAGACCACGTATATTACAAAGGTGGATCGAAGCCACAATATACAATAATGATGAGTCTTCAAAGATATGGAAGCTGTGTAAATAGGTACAACATAGCCTTGCGCAACTTAGTCCATAGATAGGAAACTAAGGCCTTCATAAACAATCCCAAAGAACCAGTACAATCCAATCCATGTGAATAGATGTTATTGAAGTCGAACATGGAGTGGATTCAACAGATTGTCAATCAATAGGTGATAATCCACAACTGAAGTAAAGGAATTCACCAATAATGAAAGTGAATCATGAGGTACAATCATCAAAACTCTAGGTCTTCGTCGTTAGGAAGTACTGATGCAAAACCATACTATGATAAGGAAGGTAATAGATCCTCCAACGGATCACAAGAGTGACTAGGAACTGGGTAACGGAAGGGAGACACAAGTGATAACAGATATGATAATGATGGGATCAGGATATAGATCAGGCATTGAGTTAAGTCCTTGAATAGTGAGCATGACACAAAGATGACCCAAGGCAGATTTTAACTTTATAGCTAGAACAACTAGACTTATCTGTCATGTAGGAGACATGATCAGATTCCCCAGGTAGAACTGACAAGAGGAGGAGTAAAAAACTTGAAGTAATAGTTGAACTGAAAGTGAACACTAAGACATGAGTATCAGAAAAAATAGAGAGTGTTATGTTCAAGGATGACATGCTGCCACTAACTGAAAACCAAAAGAAAACTTCTTCCTTACCTTCCCTATTAAATTTTAACAAGTCTAGGAAAGTCAACTCAAATCTCTCTTCATTTTTTAACAAGCTTGAAGAGAAGATGGAATATTGCTTGAGAGTCTCACTGATTCATGGATTTAATGATCCCAAACTAGTACATGCTCAGCTGGTATTTTCATATTTAGAGAGTTTGAAAATTCCAAATAAGACTCCAGGGAGGTCCTTTTTCATCCAATTTAGTCTCCTGAGGCCGGAAAAGTATAAAACATACCACAAAAGAACTCTCTTAACTTTCATAGAAGAAAAGGTGAACCATTTTCGTACTTAGTCAGGAAGGTTTGAAAAAGGTTAAATTACCACCTACCCAATGCTCCTTCAAAAGCATCATATAGCCTGAGTTTTACGAGTGTGAAGGAAGGCAAGATCACTCAGAAATATCCATTTGATTATGAGAAATGGGGATTACAACAATAAACTCGATGCTTTTTTCTTTAGGGCTTAACGAGCATGACAAAGACATAAAGTACACTCAGAATCTTTTTCATGTTTTGGTCCAGAGCACGAAAAAGAGAAAACTAAGCTCATACCGGGGGTTCCTTTTCTGTAAATTTAGTCCCTCAGGTCCGAAAAAGTGATAAACCTGTACTTGAGAATACTCTTCTCAATTCCGAAGAAAAGAGAGTGATCATTTCTCGTATTATTCCACATGGTCTGAGAAAGTGATAATCTACCACCAATGTGGATGCCCATTCACATATTCTTAACGAGCTTGAATGGACAAGTTTACTCGCAATCAAGTCTATTTGAGGAGTCAGACCTGGGCCTAAAGAAACTCAATATCATTTCCATGAAGTTTTAACGAGTCTGAAAAATTCAACTCACGACCTCCTTACCATTTTAACGAGCTCGAAGGAGAGCAAAAAGAATGCTCTAAATGCGAGGAGACGAGTGTCAGGGGCAAGCAAAACTAGTTCCAAACACAAGGAACAAACCTATGCATAATGCAAGGAACATGAGTAGGATAAAAACACTCGGGGAATGTCTCCTCAAGGTAAAAGGTGTCAAGTTGCAAAGGAAAAATGATACAAGGATTAGCGACAATGAGAACAAAGATGAGGGCTTATACAATGAGCTAAAAGCATGGAAGCTAGAATCAGGCTCACAAGCACGATCAGGGCACATGCAAATGCAGTTACAGCTTAAACAACAAGACAAGGATAGTAAACAGTTGTGAATCCAACTAAAAATCCTGTCTCCAAGGAACAACAACATCAGAATCATATTCAGAAGAAAATATCTGATGCAGGTCACTTTGGTAGAAACACATGTGACTTTGCTATATTCTACAAAAGGTAAAGTCAAGGCAGAATAGACTGAAGAAGGTTCTATAGAATCAAGGATAGAGGGTTTATATTCAGTAAGATCAACCTCATAATAAAAGAAAAGATCAACAAGGGAGGTAGAGTCTGCAGGAACAAACTCAACATCATGGAAGTTGAAAAATTCATAAGAAAAATCAAACTCATCAAGATCACTAACTTGTTGTTCAAAGGAAGATTCAAGAGGCTCAACAAGACAAACATAAGAAGAAAGTTCACGATTACTAGGAAAATCAGGGTTAGACTTAGTCACAACTAAACCAACATCCAATAGAAGATCAGATTGTATCAAAGACTCTAGGAAGACTCCATACGAAGGAAGGAGATCATCTGAGGTAGGACACATGTCTAAACTTTCAAATGGATTGACGGAGTGGAGATTAGGCCCCATAGTCTATATAGGATGATTCACCTATTCAACTACTCGGGCCATGTCCTGAGAAGATAAGCATGAAAACAGAGGCTTCTTCTCAGTAGCAATTGAACGCAAAGGACATGAGGTCGCATAGCTCACCTGTGGCGGGGTAGTGTCTATAGAAATGCTGGGAATCAATAAAGGAAAGACCTGGTCTCTAGTTGGGTCAGGAGATGAATCGAGAAAATCCAACTGATCGATAGTGACAATTTCTTCTCCATGATTAAAGTACATCACACAAAATAATGTTGACACCACAACTTGCATGGCATAGACATAATCACGTCCAAGCAGCATATTGAAGTCCAAGGGGTCTTCTATCACCATGAAGTCAACTAAGACGATCTTCCCACCTAAAGTAACAGGTGTTTGAGCAAGAATTCCCAAGGCTATACAAGTTATTCTATCAAATGCCAGTAACTAATTAGCAGTTGACACAAGGCTAGGAGATCCCATGCCTCGCCAAGAATGAGCAGACAAAATACTAACTGAGGCTCCTTCATCAACAATACAACAAGCAATTGTGTATGCTTCAACTTTAACCTTTATCTGGAAAGGTGCATCAGAAGGAAGGTGCGGCTCAACTAGGCTATCCAAATCAAAGGAAGAAATCCGAGATCTTGGTGGGGTTTGATTCGAAGCGAGTTCAGTGCCCCTTTGTTCAGTAAGTTTTGAATTGGCAGTGAAGAAAATGTGACTAGCAGACACTTCACTCTCCAAAGGAAGAGTGGGATCAATCAACAATGGAATCAATTCAACCGCTTCGTGAAAGTCACTCTCCGAAGGGAGAGTGGGATTGACCAATGATGACATTGGTTCAATCACATCAGGATCACTCTCTGAAAGAAGAGTGGGATTGACCAAAGCTGAGATTGGTTTGACCACTTGATCAACCAAAGGTTGAGTAGGTTGTTGAGAAACTATAGGTTGTTCAGGGGAAGGAAATTCTTGAGTCTCGGACCACACTCTTCACACTTCTACGATAGCAGGGCACTGGTGATTAAGATGATCTCCCTCGCATAGCTTACAAGGGAACTTAAGTTTGCACTTTGAACGACTAGTTTTCTCAACGGTGTCAACATGACTAGTAGTGGATGACTATTTGATATTAGCATGACCTATAGAGGCTGATAGTTTACCCCCAGCATGAACTACAGAGGCTGGTTTACTAGGTCCAACCTGACTAAGAGAGGTTGGTTGTTGAAAAAATTCAGAATGTTCAAAAACGAGATGACCATGAAACCAAACTCTTCGCACCTTCGTGATAGAAGGGCATTTATAAGTAAGGTGGTCTCCCTCATACAAGGAAACTCGGGCTTGTGTTTTGAATGGGAAGTATTTTCAACAGTGTCAACATGACTCGCAGTGGCTGATGGATTGTCTTCAGCATGAACCATAGAGGCTGAAATACTGCCCCTAGCATGACCTGCAGAGGCTGAGAGACTGGGTCCAACATGACTTGCAGAGGTTGGACAGGAACCACCAGCATAAACCACAGAGGTTGAATGGTTACGATCAACATGCTTTGCAGTAGTTGAGTGTGTGCCCCCAGCATGAAATTCAG
Source organism: Pseudotsuga menziesii (assembly GCA_001517045.1). Taxonomy (NCBI): domain Eukaryota; kingdom Viridiplantae; phylum Streptophyta; class Pinopsida; order Pinales; family Pinaceae; genus Pseudotsuga; species Pseudotsuga menziesii. Next base: position 33,489 of record LPNX010293010.1, on the reverse strand, counting down.
AGGCTGGGTGGATGGAACCAACATGACATGCACAGGTTGGATGGGGAGATTCAACTTGAAAATCAGAGGTTGAATAGGTGCCCTCAACATGAACTACAAAGGTTGAGTGATTGGATCCGACATGACCTGGAAAGGTTGAAAGGATCCCACCAGCAAGATCAACAGAGGCTGAATGGTGAAGATCAACTTGACTTGCAGAGGTCGAGTGCTTAGATCCAACATGACCTGTAAAGGTTGGATAGGTGCCCCCATCATGAAATGTAGAGGTTGGGTGGTGAATATCAACTTGACTTGCAGAGGTTGATTGCTTAGATCCAACATGACCTACAGAGGTTGGATAGGTGCCCCCAACATGAACTACAGAGGCTGGGTGGTGAGGTTCAACTTGACTTGCAGAGGTTGAATGGGTGCCCCCTTTCTTATGTGCCTTCTTCCTATTCCTCCTTCTTTTACTCCTTTTAGATTGTCGGTTACTAGCATCTGTACTTCCACCACATGAGGTAGAAGGAGGAGGAGAATCAACTATAGGTGAAGGGGAAGCAGTGTTTTGATGCTCTTGATATAAGGAGCTTATTTGAGAAGCATTGGGAGCATTGAGGAGAGTTGGAGTGGAAAACAACCACACCGGTATCCCTAGAGTGAATCCAGGTAGATTCAAGGTGGCCATCAAGGGAACACCAACTTTCCCTGTGAGAGGAATAGTACAAGAAGTTCCCAGCATGGGGATCTCTTGGTTGGTGTTCAAAGGGGTGTTAGCCATATTTTCAAACTAGGAGACAAAGTCTGAGGTTGAAAAGCAACCAAAAGTACAAAGCACACACCTGAAGGCAAACTAAGTACAAACAAACCACAGAGAACTCACTAAAATTCCTAAAGCCAAACAGATAAACAGGTATAAGATACGCTTTCCAAAAGAAAGATGATAGACAGTTACTTGGCGTCGCTGTAGATGTTCTTAGGCATAAGCGGAGGAATCACCCACCACCCTCCCACAGCTTCTACTGGGGTTACCTTCCAAGCCCGTCCAAGGTCAACCAAAAATATCCTTTCGGTTTACCTGTGTATGAACCCTAGATGTCAAAGAGACTAAATGCTACCTTAGCTATATTGACAGTCTGAGGGGACAGTCACAAGCCTGGTTTTTATGCATGGGCAGGGTAGTAAAGCTTGAAATCCTGTCTAAGACAGAATCCCCAGATCCGCAAAAACCTTGGTCTATGCTTTAACAAGGAATCAGAGGGTTATCTCCTCAGTCCAAGTCTCCACGTGGCCTCGTGCTTAACTCTCGTTTGAGAGGAGCTTCCCAGATACAATCAACATACAAAAGGGTTTACCTAGTGATTGGTCGACTACGTATAAAATTTTAAACACTTGTGGGGACTTTAAACTCCCTATCCCACAAGCCTAGCCTGTGCTAATTGGTGTATGAGCTTATAAAATAAAACTTACTAATAATTTTTAAATTATATCGTTCATTTTAATAGTCTATTTTTTACTCAGAGGGTAAATGGCATGAAACTTATGTGGTGTTTTGACTCAAAGTTGAAACAGAATGACTAAGCAAAGAGATATGAAATGCAAAAAGAAAAAACTATTCTCTTTCCTTTTCAAACAGATAATTGAAAGCCAGAAAAGAACAATTTCCTTTTATTTTTTATTTTCAAAAACAATGATATGCCATGCAATCTAGACTAAAAACCTAATCTACATGTATATAAAGAAAACATATGTTCTTTTATTTTTCTTTTATAAATATAAACTGATGAAAATACAACAGATAAAGAGAAAACTAAGACTATATTTTTGTAATTTTTGAGATTTTATTCAAAAACTAAAAACAAAACTACTATATGCAATTCAAATGCAAAAGTTTCTAATGTTTTCTTTTCATTTTTCAAATTGTTCAAAGACTACTATGCGCATAAATGCACAAGACTTGAGTATGCTTGAATAAACTGACTGTATAAAGTAAGCAAAGTGAAGTAAAAAGATTAATAAGACCAAAGATCAACCACCTAAGGAAGACTTAGAACCCTAGCTTGGGCGGACACAATGAAAGAAAATCACTGGGATCAAACAAAGGCAAGTGGCAAACCAAATACTATCTGAAAATAGAAAGGGATATATAGCGTCTAGAACCCTAATCACTGATTCAGACAACTAACACTTGAACCTATAACCCAAACAGGAAAATCTACTTCAAGTTGCTAATAGAAGACAATCCAAACAATAAGAACTCAAGGGATTTACAAGAAAGCACAAGATGTGGCTAACAAGGTCATCAAACTCACGGTGCAATGATTATAAGGAAGACCAACCAGCAAACAAACTTTATGGAGAGGCAGGGACAAGAAAACCCTAGCCCAAAAATTTCAATGCTCAAGCTTGTACGCGACTGTGTACAAGGAAAACCTGCATACTGTACGTGACTATCCTAGAGAGAAACCCGCGTATGTAGGCCTCTGTACACGACTGTATGCAAGAGAAACTTGTGTATAGGTGTAAAATTTTCTAATAAAAAGAAAAAATTTCAAGGTCTTCAAACACCACTCTAAGCATGAACTAAGACACAACACCACACACAGAATCAAGGAAAATACCAAGCAATGGTCAATAGAAATAACCCACAGCAGTCTGGGCTCCCCAGTGGAGTCACCAGTTCTGTTGTAAAGGAATAAACACCCTTATAACCTAGGGTCTGGGGTTACCAATGTACATCTAAAAATTGCAGACAATCAACTTTAAAGTACAGAAAGGAAATAGGAAGATATGTTGGACTCACCCGATTATCGACGGTTGATCCAAGCTTTGTCTTCTCCCGCTCTACTTCTCTCCAAAGCTTTCAGGGATTCACCTCCTTCACCTGCAAAGAACAAACTCTCCAAGTACAAACTTATACATACATATATATATATATATATATATGAAAGGTTAGATAAATAACATATGTAGTTCTTAATCAAATATATTTATCAACCATGATACATGAAAGAAACTCAACACAAAGTTGAAAGAAGAATTCTCTTTATTAACAATAGTGAATGAGATAAGTGTACAACCCAGCACCTGAAACAAGGACTCCTCTACAACCAAAGGACTCTTATTTCTACTGCTCCAAAGACTTCTGAAGATATACCACCAGCATTACCTTGCTCTCCAAGATTGATTCTCCTAATGCCCTCCCCAAGGCCTCTATTTATACTTTGGAAAATAGAGCAGTTTCAAAGGTTGAGGAGGTTGAGACAGTTGAGATGGTTAATGTTTAGGGCTCAACTAATCTCCATTAGTCACGTTTTATTATTTTTAATGTTGAATGGATGTGTACGCGACTATTGATACTGGCAACCCGCGTATGACACACGAGTTGCCTTAATGGAAACCCGCGTACAGATCTGTATGCGGGTTGCAATGTGAATAGTCACGTACAATATGCGGGTTGTCAACGAACATAGTCGCATATGTACGTGAGTTTCAATGGACATAGTCGCGTATGGAAATCCACACATAGAAAGATAAATGGCAAGCTGGTTGGAGAGTGAATGCATTTCATGTCATGCCCATCTATAGTGTTTAGGCAACCTTCAATCCAAAAGTGTCCTTTTGTGTACCAACATATGAAGTGTCGGCACTCGGACAGAGAAGTGCCATTTGGGTTGATAACACTTAGACAAATTTAAGTCTTATATTAATTCAGTTGTATTTCAAATTACAGTTTTTTTTGCCTTGAAATGGCACCTACAACCAACCATCACCAAAACTTTAAATCACTTTCTATAATGATGGCTACCTTCAAACTTCTCTTTTCTCTGTGTCTTATCAAGTGTAGCATAAGCATCAGCCCATGCATGCCTTCTTTCTGGAGGCATATAGTCTGAACTACTTGGGCTTTGAATTTGAGGGGAATAACTGTCAAGGCTTGGGGATGAAAACTGTAATGAAGTGTGAAGAGAATATTGTCCATAAGGCTCCAACCATGCTCACCATGTCTTGAGTTTGTAGTTGTAGCATGCATACCTCTTGGAGAATTGTCATGAAGAGGAGTTCTCCATCCATTGTCAAATACATACCTGGTTAGACTAGGGCTCCGAGGGAAGGGGTATTTAATTGGATTCCCACTTATGCTTCATGATGTATCTAATGGATAACATCTAGGAAGCATATTTGAACAAGATATGCGATGGATTGTAATCATTTTCGCTTAATCGCAGAATGGCCACTGCCATGAAGTTCTAGCATTCTTTATTGAAATACAAGTCCTAGATATAAAACTCAACTCAATGACCATAGTTAGTGTTCTTCCCGTTTGTCCATTTATTGGCTTTGGTACAGAGTAAGCATATCCATGTAGTTAGTTAATAGGAAATACATTTAAATATGATGTATTACCAGCAATGTGATGCTTAATCAATAAGAGATACATTTGAATATGTTGTTATTGCATCGAGAGAAGCGAGGTGCTCTCCAACCCAATATGTGGGAGATCTGTCAGGTTAGTCACATTATGCTAGCGGACAAAAATAAAAATATTAAAAAATGAAAAATGAAAAATATAAACTAGTATAGATCTATTTAAAAGGGAATCTACAAAGCACCCAGAGGGATCAAATCTTTCAAGGTGCAAACCCTTTTTTAGAGGGGAATGTTTACAATTTTAGTTTATCTAATTTATATTGTTTTATATATATGCAATTCTAAATAATTTAAATTTAATTTAAGCTGACAAGTTATAATTAATAATATTTTATATTTTTTCTTAAAAGAGACAGTATCAACTATAGGATGAGCATGGAAAGAGTTACACATCTCTCCCATATTCGGCTGTAGAATGCACCTCTTCCGTGAAAAGATTTCAATTCTAAAAAATTCACTAATACATATCCTAAATAGACATCCCAATTCAAAATTAAGTAGACATACAACATTTAGGCAACAAAAACAATTAAAAAAAGCAAGTACCACCAATCAAGCAGCTCAATTTAGGTAGCAACAATTTTAAATTAGGGAGACATGAAACTTTTGATTTAGAAAGAAAGGAAGACACTGCCTAAAAAGCAACCCGATTTACAAAACAACAATTTTGGGCAAGACAAACAACGATTTTGCAACTTCTGATTTAGGGAGAGAGACAGCCACGACCCATGAAGCAACTCGATTTACTCACTTTCGAACATGATGAACCAAATCGAATTAAACCTCTGAATTCGCCTGGCTGATCCAATTCTCGAATTTCCATATTGACTGGCTTGATTCGGCGAAATTTGGTAGCTATGCTTTTACCCCAATAGGAAAATGAAATATGCCAAATCTCAAACACATAATTATTTGCTCTGAACCGAATCAAATTGGCAAGGGATTTTGTTTTATAAACTTTATAGAAGAATCGTTAAAGTTTTCCCAAAATAGTTGAAATGTGGCAATTTCAAGCCCTGGTTATTACTATCACTAATTTTTTTTATCAATGAGTATTATTCACCTCACAACGTCCTCAGTCTGATTTCCTCAGAATGCGGGATAAATCCTTTCTTTAAAACAAAACTATTTTTAAATACTTTTACCTTTGCATTTCTTACTAGGCCATGTATTGTATTGAGTCTGCTTTTGTCGACGTGAATTTGTTTCTCTTCAGGGATTCCACCTTAGCAATTTCACTGGCGGTTCTCAAGAGCAATCTTGTGCATGCGACCAATACTTCATGGATTTTTCAACGCTAACTCACAATCAACCATGTCTTTTTCCACAGTTTTATCCTCATACATTGGTCTTTGTTTACCAACAATATTTCTCAAAAAATCTCAAGGATTGTATGGGATTTGATCCTTAATTCCTGGACTTTTGTCAATAACTATGTGAAACAGAAACACATTCTGTGTATTTTTTTTTTTTTATAGATAATGATCATTGACACAACATGGCCTGGGCTTTATTACACATGAACAGACACTTCTTATGGAAAACAATATAAAATAATTCTGGAAGCGTTTTGCTAGCAGTTTGGTGTCTTAATGATTGCTTGGGAAGCCTAGGATGTCATGATGTCTAACCTCTCAGGGATTGGAAACTGTCAACAAATTTACCCAAACCCCAATTTTTTTTATAGATATACCCAACAACAACAACATATAAGCAGACTCAATAATAACCGGTCTTTCAAACTTTCAATCAGAGTCAATAATAACTGGTCTTTCAATAATTTCAAGCATTTGTAGCAGAGATGTTGAGAATAAAAAGCTGATAGGATCTCCCTCATACTGAGCTGGAGAGCACCTCCCTTCTCTCAGTGCAATTACATATCAGCTTAAAAAAAATTTACTATCATAAAACCATTTTAAACTTAGATCTATGAATTATCTAAATAGTAAAAAAATGTAAAATTACATCCCTCTTGATACTTAATAGATCTAAATTTAAAATGGATCTTGATAGGACACTCCTGTTTAAAAAAACAATGTTAATATATTCATGCTGGAGTCCATTCAACCATAACAAATAGTGAGAATTGTCACACATAAGAGTAGGAGATTAAACAGAGATCCTTACAGATCTAGTCTGCTAGGATGGAATCCGAACTTGTGGAATTGCAGAGACAATTTTAAGCTGCACAGTAAGCAAAGTCCAGCGTGAGGTTGTCACAGAGAAATGTGGTGGAACTTGTCAATACTTTTCAGCAGTTGGAGCTGCTAGAATCTGATCTGCTCCATACCGTCTCAGGCAAAGAATATATAACTCAGGCTTTCCTCATCTCCTATGAATTACCAATATGTCAAATAGTCTTGGCAGAATAAATTTCTTAACCAAGTTTCGAATAACCTGGTTTTACTTAGATCACACATATGTTATGATGCTTATATTAGTCTAATTCATTATATTAGTCTAATGAATTACTGTTCAATTAATGACGGGAAATGTTCCTTCCTGGATTACTATCGAAACTGGAATTTTATTAAGGGAAACACTTAAACCCCATTTTTTCCTTCTGTTACCAAAATTGATATAGGTTAAGAAAAATTTCCAGCGTTTCAAAATGGTAACGTTGTATCTAGAACGGCTAACGCACATAGAATCACCCACGTCCTCCTCATTCCTGGGTGGGGTATGAAAACTGTTAACGCGCTTAGAACCACTAGCTCCTGGGCATGGGGGGATCGAGAACAGGTAACGTGGAATAACTCCATCATGGTCGAGCTATCGGTAATGCCCCTCACTTACTCAATTACTTACTTTATCACTCACTGACTCACCTAAGTAACCCATATTGTCCCGTGCATGTTCAGAGCTATGTCGGTGTCCCTACGGTGACTGGCGAGTAGTATAGTAATGGAGTGTATCAAGCGCCCTGTCTAAAGCTTAGTGCAATCAAGATCATCCACATAGCTTTGATATCCTTCTTTTCATGAGCTCGCAAAGCAGAAAATAAAGTATTAAACGATTATTATGTAAAGAACGTACACTCTACAAGGAAATTGTAATAGCTCTCCTCTAAAGGGAGAAACACTACCACGGTACTTACTCAAACTTTTCCTTGGATCTACTTATTGTTTTTCCCTTAATGTATTATCTATATTTCTGCTAATATAGATGGAAGAACTGCTACCCTCTTTACTTATTCTTACGACCACTTAATTTTACTTATTATGCTTTGGGTTGGAAACAAACAGAATACCCACACAGTCTTTTTTTGTCCTGTTGAACCTGGAAGAATACATTAGGTCACAGGCTAATAGTACGGGCTTTAGAGAAGACCTTATTCTTTATATTATTTATAGATGTCATTTAAGGATCTTACGGGCTTTAGAGAAGACCTTATTCTTTATATTATTTATAGATGTCATTTAAGGATCTTACTTATTTACTTTATGTTTCCATTGGGCAATGATGGTTAGGATCGTTCGGCGTTGAACTATAGTAGTCTGGGATGTCACTATGGATATGATTTTCACATCGGTCCGTCCTTATTCTACGAGGTGAAAAATGAGAAGTGCTTCTACACCGGCCGCTACTTCCTCTCTTGCTTCTGGATCTCGATCTCAAACTAAAGAATTAACTGATATTAAAGGCCAAAAGCTGTATCGTAATTTAAGGATAAAATGGAAGTGCGACCACCTATGCTATTGTTGAAACTAAATCAACTAGCACACTTGTCAATGACGACTTTCAACAACGTGGGATCCCGTCCGATGGGGAAGGTGGTTTTCATCCAGCCCACCAGGGATCAAATCCCACCGAGACATGGCCCGCTGTGATAAAGCTCGAAGGGTAGACTCCCCCTACCGCCCCTGGACGGGATTCTATCCCTTGGATAGACTACCGCCATTGGAGTCCGGGACACCTGAGCCCTTGCTGAGTCACAAGTTTCTGGTATATCCGGCTTGCGAGCTGTTGGATATACCTGGGGTTTATACTGGCAGCTAGGGGCTTTGAACCTGGACCTCGTCCAGGTAATCCCAACCTGTTACCCGACTAGCACACTTACTTGCACTAGCTATGCTACTTGTTTTGTTGCTAGTCTTGCTGAGCCACTTGCACGGCAGCCATGACATGTCGGGGTAAATAAATCAATTTTCGCTTTTATAAATCCCTCTTCCTTTGGTCGAGTGGCTCCGCCCTTCAATTTATGGATTACCGTAGCCTTTTGCCTGAATGCATTAATCCGAAATAGAGTAATGGGTTGTAACTTCTTCAAATGGGAACCCATTTTTATATAATTTTTTGCAGTCCTCCCGCGACTAGTTGAAGGCTTCATAAATTATCAGCAGACATTTTGGTCCATAATGGTTGTGTAGTTTCTCATAAAGCACCTGTAATAGCTAGTGTGGCCTAGAGTTAAAAAAAATCCCTTAACTAAAGCGGTGGAACAACACGTTGCCAAACTACCCAAATTCCAATCTCTATATTCCACCTTTTATTAGCAAAATTCCCACCCTTCTAGTCCTCTATTTAAGGGCTAATTACCTTATCTCTATGGTAAAGGAGGGCGAGGGATGAACCACTAAGTAGCACGTTCTTCGGTCACTTGATGCCGACGAGGAGATACCAGGAGGGGGATCTCGATTCACGTAATGCATGGCCGATCCCGGGATAGAGCATAGATAGTGAGGATGCAGGGATCTCCCACTAAATGGATATTTATCTTCAATTGGATCCGCTGGGCAGTCACCCGGATGTGAAACTGAACGAGGTGCCTGACTTTTTTACTTCTGCTTTTGGCTCTGATGTATATATTATATAGGAATGAAACGCCTTCACAGACTGGAGGTAATTTCCTTAGTAAGCTCCATATGGTAAGGTTTCTTTACGATCAGTTCCAAGGGTTCCCTATCCCTATGAGATAGACAGGATGGATTCCCCATTGTCTTTGTTTAGCGCCCTGATACTTGCCATATAGTCACTCGCATATATACTTTATTTTATACCTGACTTTTGACTTTTGACCCAGAGATTGTAGCAAATTACCTTTTCGCTTACCTGTCGTATTACCTTATACCTGACTTTTGACCCAGAGATTGTAGCAAATTACCTTTTCGCTTTAGGTGGGGTGGGTTGACAAGGCAAGGCTTAGACAGGGTCTTTAATAAGGGTCAGTCCTAAACACACACTGAAGGTACCACTAGACCCTGATTAGAAGTGTTGGTTTAGACTACTTGAGGAATGCTTGAGAGTCAAAGAGAATAGGAACAGACCTCTTGGAAGTCATATCTCGATGTCTTTATATGTGGCTCACATTAATGAACAGTACTCGTCCTTCAATTGTAGGAATTACGGCGGCTATGAGAGAGAAATGAATTAAAATAGTTTAAAATTGCGATCATCTTTTGAAATTGTGCCTTTTGAGGGCAATCTTTTAAGCATCCTGTGAGGCTTAAGTCGAAATGTATGGACAGAAATTGAGGGCAATATCTTAAGCATTATGTGAGGCTTAAGTCGAAATGTATGGAATAAAATGAACAGAAATTGTAAATCCCTTTTCACTGGACATGGTATGGAATTCTATGCCCTTTTGGTTAAGAGCAAGGGAATCAGTTCTGTAAGATCACTCAGTACTTGCATTTAACCTCATCTGTCAAAGAAGATCACGTTGGTATTGGGAGCAAGCCCACGCGGAGATGTGTAGGGTTAGGTAAAATTTCACCAAAAATTAAAAACTAATTAATTTTTTTATGTTGCCTCATAACATAAAAAGTTGGATCCATGTGGGTGAGATCAGCCTTTAGGATGGATCTATGCTGGTTACTAGCAATGTGCCCATTTGAATGGGTAGTGGTGCATCACAGAGCATACAAGCATTTCATGTCATCCATTTAAAGGATCTAGAGATTTTGGAATTACAGAGATTCAAGTTTTTAGAGGCTAAAATACCTGTGAGGGTGATCCCCCTGCAGTCCTCGTAGCCAATGGGGATGCGGTTTGTGTTGGATTTATTCTGCTTTCTGGGTAGAGGAAACGTTTGCCATGGATCTCTGGTTCATCTCTTTTCATTGTCTGCTATTTGGGTAGAGGCAGAAATCTCTTTTCATTGTCATTGTCTATTTTTTGGTAGAGGCTGGAAAAATTGAAGAGATGGACATTATGAATTTGGATCTCAATGAAAATTAAAAAAGTAACTTGGAAGGTTAGAGAATGCCTATTGTTTTATCAGTAACAAATGAAATCCACTGATGTTGTTGCGGTGAGTGATGGGAAACTCTCGAGATAGGGTCAAACCGTAAGTGTGGCTATAAGATGGAAACATTTAGAGCACATCACACCAAACAAGAAAAAAATGTTTCTTTATAGTACTTCTCAATGTTTTCAACTTCTATTTTGCCGAAAATATCTCCTATTTAAAATTAGCCTTGATATATATAATCATACGGGTGCTTTAATTTTGCGCAAGTTCAACAATAGCTCTAAAGCCATGGTTTATACAAGGTATAGTATCTGCCATATTGTTCTTCCAAACTGTATTTGAGTTTTACTTATTTTTTTTCAGGAAGAAAAAGCCTGTCCTTGTTATTCTTATTGAGAATCAAAGGGCATTGATAACATCCACCCAAGAAGGGTTACATCACAAAAGATAACAGATAGTCAGGAGAGAATCACATCCAGTCGCAGCCGGGGGAAATGGCATGCAATAGTAAGTGTAATTTCCCATCAGAAAAATGTCTTGTCATGAATAGGATCGATCTCAAACAGCCTACCTATCTTGAACCAAGAGGATTAGATCTGCGATCCAAAAGAAGCCACTCAGAAAATGACAAAGTAAGTAACCAATAGAGGATGAAGTTCCCCAAATTCAAGGCTCAAAAGAGCTGGAAAGAGTCACATGTGACCAATTGGTCCTCTATAAATTCATAAAAACAGCCAAATCCTAGAGAGAGAGTGAGAGTTGTTTTTGAAAGACGGTTTGCAATCCAGTTGTGTTCACGATAGATGTGACTGAATGTGAGATCCTAGAAGCTTGTAATAAGCTTTTGTGATTTCCTACACCAGTGAAGAAGATCTGGTGGGGAGAGAGCAATGTATCCCTTGGCCCAATTGATGATGACCTGTGAGTCACCATAAATGTGGGTTAGTGGGATTCCCATCATTTGGGAGGAGTGCAGAAGGGCCCACAAGCCCAGAAGTTCTGCCTTAGTATTGGATCCATATCAAACCCCCAGCGCGAAATCCAGATGGTGATTCTCATTGAAGAATAATCTATATCCAATACCTGCTGCTGATAAAGTAGAAGCACCGTCAAAGTAGCCACATGGAAAGATCATGCGAGGTTTTGGTCTAATCTGTCGAGCAAGTTTTATTTTCCCATCCTTTATGACAGGCCGAGATGGAGTCATCTGTGCAACAAATAAAATCTGATGGAAAATGCTAAGAACAGTTGCCTTTTTTCCTTCAAAAATTACCTGGTTACGTGCTTTCCAGACTGCCCATATCCCATGGTGAGGGATATAAAAGTGAGCAGAGCTGCGTGAGTGTTTGGAAGCCCACAATTCCATAAATTCTGCAATAGTATCAACTTTGGGAGGAATCAGCTAAAGTTGGTCACATAAGAGCCCCAAAATGCTTTTCCATACCGAGCACTATGAGAAGAGATGAATTACAGTCTCTTCATTTGAAAAACATAAAGAACATATACCAGGTCCTAGCTTACCCCTTTTCTGTAAATTGTCCCAGGTAAGAACTTTATTTCTCATTACCAACCAGGAGAAGCAATCGATTTTTCATGGAAGGAGACCAGACCAAAAAGAGATGTACAGTCGACTGCCCATTGCTGGATTGAAAGAGTTCACTATGCAATCATAAACTTTTTTTGCAGAAATTGTTCCATCTTTTTTATTGTTGTCCCAAATCAGTGAGTCAGAATCAGAAGATAGACAAATGCCATTTAGATCCAAATCTCTAGTGAACTTGTTCCAGATATCTTTCCATTCACCATCAATATATAATTCTTCAGCTGAGTACCAATAGTAATGGGAATCCGGTAATGTGTTGCGAGCCTGAGCAAGAGTTTTTATGTCCAGATCTTCAAGATAAGATCTCAATCCGTCAGGGAAGAGGTGAGAGGTAGGGGTACCTATCACTGGGTCTATGCCAATCAAAATATCAGTACCATTCCCAACCTTCCAAGGGAGATAGCAACCCATCCAAGGAATGGTCTGAATGAACCCCCTCCAGATAGCAGACACATCACGAGTGTTGAATTTTTTTCCCCGGAGCCACATGATCATAGAGGCCTGTTTCAAATATTTGGTTGTGAGGACTCGATGCCAAAGACTGTCACTGAAGAGGACCCTCCAAAAATTCTTGAGACGTAGGGAAATGTTAAACCAATGGAGGTTCTTTATTCCCCACCCTTCAAATTTCTTTGGCCAAGAGAGATCGGACCAACTAGCCAGGTGATATATGCGGTTATTTCTTGAGGAACCCCATAAGAAAGCAAAGGTAATGCTCCTGAGCTTGTGCAGAGTAGAGACCGGTATAGGGGCTAGACCCATCCAGTAAATCGAGATACTGGAGAGTACAGACTGAACTAGTATTAGCCTGCCTCCCAGTGATAGCATCTTGTGAGTCCAAAGACTGATTTTATTTTCGAATTTTTGCACCAGCCAATTCCAATCCCTAGATCTGTAACCAAGGGGTTTGATGTAAAACCCAAGAAATTTGAAGCCAGTAGTGATAGGGAGCTTTTGATAAGGGATGAGTCTGGAAAGGTTCAAAAGCTCCGAGGCTGGAATATTGTTATGGAGGAATACAAATTTTTCCAGACTGATGGACATTCCTGAAGCTTTGCAGAAGGTTTCAAGTATGACATCGAAAGGTGCCCATTCCTGAAGTGAACCCATACCCATAAGAATAACATCGTCCACAAAAAGAAGGTGAGACAGAGCAAGAGAGGGAGAAATCTGGATCCCTCGAATAAGGCCGTGGTTCTGGGCATCAGTAATTAGGAGACTGAGACCTTCGATGACTAGGATAAAAAGCAAGGGTGAAAGGGGACAACCTTAACGAATGCCCCGGGAAGCTGGGAAGAAGTTTGAGGGGGTACCATTGATCAGAATAGCAAAGGTAGCTGAGGAAAGACAGCCCAGAATCCAATTGACAGTCTGTAGGGGAGCTCCAATCTGAATCAGAGTGAGGCGGATAAAAGTCCAGTTGACCCTGTCGAAGGCTTTAATCAGATCAAGCTTGAGGATGAAAGCACAGAGGTTTTTTGATTTGATAGAGTGGAGTGATTCCTATACAATTCCTATAGGTTCAACTATCTGGCAGTTTTTGAGGAACCCATATTGTTCCCGCGAGATGCCAGAATCTAGGAAGGGTTTAATTCTTACTGCAATAACTTTAGAGACCAGTTTATACAGGAGATTACACAAAGAGATGGGTCTAAATTCAGCAAAGGTCTGCGGCTTGTCTCGTTTAGGAATCAGAGCAATAAAGGTAGTGTTCAGTGAAGTGGGAATGATTCCAGTGACTCTTTTGGCTTCGACAGCAGACAGAAGTTCCCCCCCCAGGAGATAAAAAAAGTACAGGTAAAATTCAACAGGCCAGCCATCCGGGCCTGGACTTCTATCTTTTTTAAAAGATTTTAGGGCTAGTTCAACTTCCCCAAGAGTAACTTGACAGGTAAGATCAGTAGCTTTCACATTTGGAATCATTCTGGGATATAGAAGGACTACCTTAAGTTGTTGGGATAAGCAGGTTTTACCATCATCTTTGAATATATTTGCAAAGTGTGCTTGCCCCAGATCTTTAAGGGCAGTCTCATCCTCATAATAAATACCAGCCTCATCTGAAAGAGACCAAATCGAATTCTGATTTCTCCGACCTGAAGCCAACATGTGAAAGTATTTAGTATTCAAATCCCCCTTGAGTGCCCATTTAGTTCTACTTTTCAGTTGCCAAGTAAGAAGAGAATGGTTCAAGATAAGTTTCTTTTCAGATCTGAATTGGGCGAGTAGAGCCACATCCTCCGAGGATAAAATGCCATTTGAAGAGATGGAAAGGAGAGAGGTAATGGCCTGTTCAATTTTAAATAAGTCATTATCAAGCCTAAACTGTTTGTCCTTGATCCAACCTTTGGCTTCATTTTTAATAGTACGGAGCTTGTATAGGAGAGAGTCAAGATCCGAGATAGAGTCACCCGGGTGGAGTAGGGCCCACCTTGACAAAAACCAGTCAGTGAAAGCAAGGTCATTGAGCCAGGAGCGGTTAAACTTGAAAGGGTAGTTGAAGGAGGCTCTTTGCTTGTTCCATTCCAGAACAATAGGATAGTGGTCAGATATATCGGAGTAGTGAGTCCAAACCCTATGGATCCCCAAGGAGGGTATTAAGGAACCTGAGATAAAAAATCTATCTAATCTTTTGCTTATACCCTTTGTCCCAGCACGGCCATTGCGCCTAAGTTTCACTTATTTACACCTTCGTCATTTACTTTATACCATTTTGACTAAATGATATTGGCCTTGCAAAAGGCATTTTAGTTCCCTTCATGAACTCATCCATTGTGAACCCATGTGCATCCTTTGTGAACCCATGTGCAGTGAATAAAGTTTCCATAAACTTTTGTTTCTAGGGGAAAGATATCATCCATTATGTTTATCCCAAGGAAACTTATACCTATTAGTGACTTTTAGTATCATATTCAAAATGTTTAGATAAAGTTTTAGCAGTAACATTTTGGCTTATGTGTGAGTCATGATAATAAAATTGCTAAGTGACTTTTAGTATCATATTCAAAATGTTTAGATAAAGTTTTAGTAGTAACATTATGGCTTCTGTATCAGTTATGATAATAAAATTGCTAATTTTTTTATCCAGGGCCTTTTCTATTCTCACATGCGAAATTTCAATACCTTGCACATCTCTATACAATATGATTATTATTATTAAATTAAACCTAATTGATGGGATTTGGGATTTTTTATTTTTATTATATACTTGTTTGTTTATTTATATATGTATTTAGAGATAGTAATGCATTTTTTCATTTTGCCTTATGGTAACTTTGTATCCAAAAAAGAATGGGTGCCATGATAGAATTAGTGTTTTATCCACATTATTATTACATATTACAAGATTAATCTTATGTGTGTTTTAAAAGAATATTTACCTCTCAAGAAGTCATTGGAAATGGCAAGCATAGTGGATGTAGATCAAACAAGGTATAATAAAAGTGAGTGTGAGAGATAATGGTTTGGGTGTAGGAAGAGAATGGTACAATAAAAAGTTTGATGTGTACCAAAATGTTGGTGCGAAGAAGAAAGGTGCATGGACAAAGGTTTGGGCATGAAGGCATGCAGGGAGGATGAAGTGTTGTGGGGAAAAGTTGTTGCATATGAGGCACATGCACGTTGAAGGAAAATCTTATAAAAGTGATGACCCTAAAGGAGGTCTAATTGGATCCTTTGAGTAAAGATTTGCTTGTCAAGATGAAGTTGGTGAACGAAAAGAGGAAATTGAGAAGACAAAGACATAAAAAAATTAAGACTAGTTACAAGATGGAAGGTGAGACCTAAGAGCGTTGTTGAGGTGGGAAACAATGATTGGTGCTAAGTTGCAAAATTTTTGCATCTATAAATATTCAATTGTGATAATGTGAGTGAGTAGACAAATTCTTTAATATGTCTTTGTCCTTGAATTGTTTTGTGTATTTTTATAGTTTATTGTTTAGAATATTCAGTTTCATAATACTAAGGGTATGTAGAGCATGTGATGCTTAACCATGGGATCCTTATTATAAATAAGGGTCCCTTTAGACACCTCTTGCACTAATGTCTTATATCCTCATAATCACCATTTGTAGAGGCATTATATACGTGAACAAGATTGGGTACTTTATGCTAACAAACATCATTGTGTAGCCTTGGTCTTGAGCTATGCTATGAATCTTGGGTAGCTCATTTTTTGTAATTGCACTTCTTCCAAGGCCGACATTCGATAAGATTGTGTGGCTTGGGTTTCTAACCGCCCCTAATTTTTTAGTCAATTCCAAGTTCCCATATTCCACGATATTGTGGTATTTAGGTAAAGTTTTGATCACCTTGAGTAATTGCTTGTTTGACTTATAAGAACCTCTTATGAATCCCAACTTGCCTAACATTCACCTTTTCCAAGTTTATTACTCAATGGAATCTCTCCCAAAGTTCTATGATCAATGCATTGGGTCTATTATCAGATTTAGGGATACCTCGAATTCAAAGGTAGATGCTAATATATATATTAGCATATTATATATTAATATATAATATATTAAATATCAACTATTTTTTTGACTGATATTAATTTTGTTTTGTTCGAATTGATCATGACTAAACCCAATTTCGTAAATTTTAATATTGCAGATTGATTCAAAGACCCATCGATTCAGGGTAACTCTTTTTTTCTAAGAAAAGATTATTAGTTCATCTTTGAATATTGTAGACAAAAAGTAGGCCCTAGGGGATGAATGATAAAATATTATTAGTTCATCTTTGAATATTGTAGACAAAAAGTAGGCCCTACACATTAAAAATGGTAGACCTAAAAAAAATATGGAGGTGACCCTAGATTTGTAATATAGTTATACAAGTCATTGTGTCTTGGTGTTATAAGTTCAACTCATATCTCTAAATTCATTTGTGATTAACATAGAGTGCCAAGTAAAATTCACTCTCGAACAGTACATAGAGACAAGCTTAGATATGCAATGTGTGTGTCCATGTGAATGCACATCTTCTAGTATTATAAGTTGGGCATTTACCTCTATGTTTTCAATCACTCTTTTACCATGTAAAATAGATCCCATGGGAATCAAACATTGGTCAATAGTGTAGAGTAATGTTGGAAGATTTGATAGGGGCCAAAAAACTTAGCAACTAATTGCTTTTTTCCTTGAGAGATGTCTATTTATAAGTGCAAATATGTAATAACATTTGATCCACTTATTGAAAGTAACACTATGATCATTATTGAAATGCTCATTGCTTCATTCCATTTTAAGCCAAGACCAAAATGTCCTTGAGAGTACAGAGAAAGTTAGCTTTTTTGTTAAGATTGATATCCACTTCTTATGCCTTGGGTGTTCTTGGTAAAAATGAGGGTATGGATGGGGAGGTTGTCCAAAAAAACCTTGTAGGGTAACATTTTGGTAGCACCATGATAGGTGGTATTGTACTACCTTTATGCAAGGGGGGTGTAGGGCGGGGGGGTAGGGATGGGGGAACTACTAAACCCAATGTCCATATCAGTAAATGTAAAACCCAATGGCTAAAAATATTTTTATGGTCAACACCTCACAACCTCTATTACTTGTTATTAACTCCAATATCTCAAGTTCTATAGTATCCATAAGGATTGTGACACGCATCATCATCGTGGACATCGACGTTGTCATAATCATCATCATCAATGCCATATGGTACATCAACATCATATTGATCATCATCCTCATTATCATCATCATCATCACCATTAAGTACATCATCAACAAAATCATCGTCATCATTGTCATTATGGTCACTCATATACCATTAGTGTTCTTAATCACTCATCAACATTAGGATTAATGTCATGTAATTGTTAAGTTCATTTATATGTTGTTACAGTCATTTCGATGATAATAGAATTGTTTAGATGTCGTTACAGACATTTAGGATCCAAAAATGATAACACATGCATAATCATCGTTGGCATCCACATCGTCATCGTCAGCATACAATAAATCAACATCATTGTCGTCATCGTAGTCATCATCAATATAATTGCGATAATAATGAGCAAGGAGCCCTACTGCCTCACAAGAATGGACGATATAGTCTTATACTTATCAAATCATATCCACACACTCTATCACAATTATCGTAATGCATCATCATCATGTTCTTAGGGCCAATCATATGCCATTAGGGTCTATCAAATGTTGTTGGGGACACTCAAATGCCATTAGAGCAATTTTGGTGACATTAAGGTAATTTAACCCTCATTAGGATTAATCAAGATCTAAAAGTTCCATGATTATGGTCATTTACGTGCCACTATGATAAATCAAGATCCAAAAGTACTATCACATGAATCATGGTCATTGACATTGAAATTGATATATCCGGCATTATGTTGTACATTTTCCGAACACAATTCCTAGCTCTAAACCTAGTGCAATTCCTAGCGTGGTTCCTTTCGAAATTTCTGGCATTATTCCAAGCCCTATAACTGGATCTATACATGGTGCTATGTTGGATGTTTCTAGGCACAATTCCTGACTCTATACCTGGCACTATGTTGGATGCTTTTCCTGCCAATATTCATGGCACAATTCCTATCGCTAACCCTGGATTAATAAATGGTGCTTTGCTATTCAGGACGTTTTTTGGAGGCTATTGTTGACGTTATATGGGATGTTTTTTTGGACGCTAATTGGGATGTTAACTTGGATGCTATTTGGGATGATAATTGTGATGCTGATTGGGACACTAATTGGGACGTTAATTGGGATGCTAATTAGCGTCTAAAATAGCATCAACTTTTAAAAATGGAAGCTAATTGGGATGTTAATTGGGACGCTATTTGGGACGCTATTTGGGACGTTAATTGGAACGCTAATTGGGATGCTAATTAGCGTCCAAAATAGTGCCAACTTTTAAAAATGGATGCAAATAACTCCATTAAAAGCGTCCACTTTGTCCAACAAATGGTGAAAAATACACTAAAAGTGACAGTGGATGCTAAAAAGGAAGCTAAAAGAGATGCTAATCACAGGGTTTTGTTGTAGTGAAGAGAGTATTCAGGAAGCGAATGTAGCATGTGATGTGTTACAATATGCTTTGATTCTTGCATTAGATAATACTAGTGATTACTAAGTAGTAGATTCAAGGGCTTCATGTCATGCTACACCTCATAGGAAATTCTTTCATGATTACGTTCAAGGTGATTTTGGACATGTTTTATTAGGGGATGATGAACCATGTAAAATTGTTGGAAAGGGTAAGGAACGAATTAAGTTAAATAATGGAAGTAAATGGTTGCCAAAATATGTAAGTCACATTCCTACTATGAAAATAAATCTGATGTCAACAGGGAAGTTGGGAGATAGCGGTTGCTTGTCTACATTTGGAGAAACGTGGTGGAAGATCACTAAAGGATCACCGATAATAGAAAAAGGAGATAGGGTAGGTACATTATATTTATGTCCTCATATTACTGATTATTCTATCTCTGTAGCTTCCACAGAAACAGGTGTAGCATTGTGGCATCATAGGCTTAGCCACATGAGTGAGAAGGGGATGCAGATTCTCCACTCAAGGAAACTGGTTCCAGATTTGAAGCAGGTAATTTTGGAATTCTGTGAGAACTATGTTTATGGAAAACAAAAGAGAGTTATATTCCTCAGGGTTGGGAAACAAAAGAAGAGTGAAAATTTAGAGCTTGTCCATACAGATGTATAGGGACCATCTCAGGTATAATCTCTTGGTGGATCTCGTTATTATGTTACTTTTATTGATGATGCAACTATAAAAACTTAGGTTTATTGCATTAGATAGAAATCTGATGTGTTTGATACTTTTAAGAAGTGGAAATCTTTGACTGAGAATGAGACAGGAAAAATGTTGAAATGTCTCAGATCTGGTAATGGAGGTGAATACTGCAGCAAGGAGTTTGACAGTTACTGTTCACACAATGGGATTCATAGAGAGAAGACAGTCCCTAGAACACCACAAGAAAATGGTGTGTCAGAAAGGATGAACGGAACAATCATGGAGCGTGCAAGGTGTATGAGATTGCATGCAAGGTTTCCCTTATAGTTTTGGGTTGATGTTGTAAACACTATTGTTTATTTAACAAACAGAGGGCCTTCAAGCACTTTGGATGGTGGGATTCCAAAGGAGGCATGGATAGGTAAACATGTAAAATACTCATTTTTAAAAACTTTTGGTTGTGAAGAATTTTTCCATGTTGATAAAGATGATAGAACAAAGATTGAAGTTATCTAAGAAATGTACCTTCATTGGATATGGAGTTGATGATTTTGGTTATCGCTTATGGGATTTTGAAAATCACAAAATCATTAGGAGTAGAGATGTAGTATTCAATGAAAAGGTTATGTACAAAGATCAGTTGCAGGGAAATAAAGTGGAAAAAGAAAACACAGCCTTACACAGTGCTTGATGAAATCAAAGAAAATGAAGTTCCAAAGGCATAAGAAAATCAAGAACAACAACAGGTACCTGAAACTCCTGCAAATGTAAGAAAATATACCATGTTAAGTAGACCCCTTGAACGATTCTCTCCTTCACTGTATTATTTATTGATGACTAATTCTGGTGAACCAGAATGTCATGAAGAAGCAATGCAGGTAGAAACTAGCGTAGATCCAAATCCTAGGTTCTATCAACCGCCAAGTGGGATCAAATCTCTCGAGGTGCAAACCTCTTCTTTATTATCCATTGATTTGATTTAAACCAAAAGACACATCTTTTTTATTTAAGGTCCACATATCATATTTTTATTATTAATATATAATATTATTTATGCCGACATATAATATTTATTATTATTTTTTATTTTGTTAGGAATGAACATTACAACATTTCCTCATACATGGTTTTAAAACCATATGCAAGGCCCTCCTACAACGATGGGTTGTTTAGGAAGCCTTGCACATGGTCTTAAAACCATTCGCAATGCCCTCCTAAACCATGTACAATAAAACCATGGGTTGTTAAAACCATGTGCAAGGCCCTCCTAAACCATGCGTTGTTCAGAAGGCCTTCCACGTGGTTTTAAAACCATGTGCAAGGCCAACATTTTTTTGCGGATAATTCAATTTGTTATGTTTTATTATTTTTTTAAGTAGGAACATTACAACATCCCCCCATATGTGTGTTTTTCCTAACCCACATTTTTTTTACGGATAATTAAATTTTTACTTTTTATTGTTTTGTTAGGTAGGAAGATTACAACATCTCCCCCATACTAGATTGTTTTTCTGGCTGACATTTATTTTGGCTTATAATTAAAAAAAATTGTTTTTTATTAATAAAAGTAACATTACAAGATCTCCCCCATACTGGGCTGTAGAGCGCCTCTCGACGCAACTAGAAAGAAGTGGGAGAAAGGAATGGATGAGGAGATGGACTCATTGGTAAGAAACCAGACTTGGGATTTGGTTAAGTTGCCTGCAGAAAAAAGGGCATTGCAGAATAAATGGATTTATAGGTTGAAGGAAGAAGATGGAGGCAAGAAGCGGTAGAAGGCTAGACTTGTTGTAAAGGGGTTTACACAAAATAAAGGTATAGACTTTGATAAAATATTTTCTCCTGTTGTTAAAATGAATTCAATTAGAACTATTTTAAGTCTAGTGGCGGTAAAATATTTGCATCTGGAACAATTAGATGTAAAAACAACCTTTCTCCATGGGGATTTGGAGGAAGATATTTATATGCAGCAGCCACAGGGTTATGAGGTCAAAGGAAAGGAGAATTTGGTTTGCGGGTTGAAGAAGAGCATGTATGGCTTGAAGCAAGCTCCAAGGCAGTCGTATTTAAAATTTGATAAGTTTATGATAGAACAAGGTTATGATAGATGTCATTCTAACCACTGTGTTTATTTCAAGAGGCTAGATAACAAAAGATATATTATCTTGTTATTGTATGTGGATGACATTCTTGTTGTAGGGTCTAACATGTAGGACATAAATTTTCTCAAAATAAAACTAGCTAAATCATTTCCGATGAAGGATTTGGGTGTTGCAAAGCAAATCCTTGGTATGACAATAACAAGAGACAAGAAAAATAAAAAATTGACATTGTCTCAAGGTGAGTACATAAAAAAGGTGTTGCAAAGGTTTAGAATGCAGAATGAAAAACCAGTTAGTACAACTTTAGCCATCCATTTCAAACTAAGTAAGGAGATGTGTCCAGAGACATGAGAAGAGGTAGATTACATGTCCAGGATTCCCTATTCATCAGCAGTTGGAAGCTTGATGTATGCCATGGTGTGCACAAGACCAGATATTGCACATGCAATGGGAGTTGTGAGCAAGTATATGAATAATCCAGGTAAAGAGAATTGGAAAGAAGTACAGTGGATTCTAAGTTATTTGAGAGGTACCACTTCTCATGCATTATGTTTTGGAGGTTTAGACAATGTTCTACAGGGATATGTTGATGCAGATATGGCTGGTGATAAAGACAGCAAGACGAGCACCATAGGGTATGTGTTTACTGTGGGTGGAACAACAGTAAGTTGGATTTCAAAACTGCAACAGATTGTTGCACTTTCAAAAATGGAAGCAGAGTATGTTTCTGCTACATAGGCTAGTAAGGAGATGATTTGGTTATAGAGGTTCATGGAGGAATTGGGTAAGAAGCAGGAGAATAGAAAGTTGTACAGTGATAGCCATATTTCCATTCATCTTACAAAGAACTCATCCTTTCATTCGAATACTAAACATATACAGCTTAAGTACCACTTTATAAGATCTATATTAGATGAACAACTATTAAAACTGGAAAAGATACATATTAGCCAGAATCCTGCAAACATGTTGACAAAGGGAGTAACCAAAGAGAAACTGATTTCCTGCTCGGTTTATGTTGGTCTTCTAGCATGAAGGTGGAAATAAGAAATTCACCAAGACCAAGGTCCAGAGCATAGTCCAACAAGTGCATCAGCAGTGGAGTTGTTGTGATCTGTCTCCAAGTGGGAGATTGATGGTTATGGAGCCTGATCTTCCAGATATAGAGATATTATTCAGCTGTGTTTGTACCCCAGGTTTATTGTACACTCGTTCCCCAACTTTGGGGTTCGGGGGCAGCACCCCCGAGAATTTTTTTTGGGATGTTTGTTGGCCAACAGTTTTGCGGACCCATGGTATTGGGTTAACCGTAGTATTTTCCTATGGTATTTGCCCTATAAAATAAATCATTGTAAAATGGCTATGTATTGTATTGTAGCATTGTAAACAATCTCTGTGATTGTGTGAGAGAGACTATGAGAGCGTGAAGAGGAAGTGCATTGGTATTGCTGCAGGTTGTATTCATTCATCTTTCTAGATGGTAATAAAAGGACTGGCAATTTCTATGTGGACGTAGCCCATCGTTTGGGTGAACCACATTATATCTATGTCTCTCTGTAATGTGTTAAATGTTTTTTTGCATCTTGTTTAATGATTTAACTGTATATTTGTTATTGGTCTGCAGTCATGTTTTCTAACATAGAGCTTGATTTTTTTTGTAATCCATTTTAATGAGTCTGAAAAAGCAGTAAAAGCACACTCAATACCTTTTCACTAGATTTTTAACAAGCACACCGAGGGTATAAAAGGCGCTCAGTATTTTTTCAACTTAAGCTAGAGTGTGAAAAAAGAGAAAAAGAAACTTGATCGTAACAAAAAAATTCCCCATAATGTCCTGAAACACTCAAAAAGAATGTTAGAACACTTCCACCATGAAAATTATAGGAAAAACACAATAAAAACCCATAATATTTTAATAATCCACTAATTATTTCTAATAAAAAATCAAAAAATAACATAAATAGTGAAATGGTAAATTCTTTTAACCATTGTGTGTTTTTCCATAGCAAATAGGGTGAAAGTTGTGCTTAGGATAGGAATTTGCAAAGGAGATTCTGGGAGATCCATGCATCCATTCGTCGAACCATCAAAAGTTGGTAAGAGCTAACACCTTACCCTTCCTTTTCATGGTCTAAAATTTCATTTTCATGATGCGTTTTTAGTGTTTTAGGGTGATTTTTCAAAGGGGAAGAGTGCACCTGGGGCGACGCTCTTCTCCCTTTCAGGAGGTGTACCAATGCACTCCCTGAAAGGGGAAAGTGCGTTAGGGGAACTTTGTGTCCTAGAGGAGACAATGTTGTCACTCTGTTCCCTAAGGGAAAGAGTGTCAGTGGATGTGGGCTCCCCAAAACTCAATAAATTTTTCAATGTGAGGGCTCTAATGACTTCCTTGTGGGAGATCCATGCATCCATTCGTCGAACTGTCAAAAGTTGGTAAGAGCTAACACCTTACCCTTCCTTTTCATGGTTGAAAGTTTCATTTTCATGATGCTTTTTTAGTGTTTTAGGGTGATTTTTCAAAGGCGAAGAGTGTGCTCAGGGAGATGCTCTTCTCCCTTTCAAGAGGTGCACCAACACACTCCCTAAAAGGGGAAAGTGCATCAGGGGCACTCTGTCTCCTAGAGGAGACAGAGCCGTCACTTTGTTCCCTAAGGGAAAGAGTGTCAGTGACTGTGGGATCCCCAAAACTCAATAAATTTTAAATGTGAGGGTTCTAATGACTTCCTTGTGGATGTTGCATAGGTTTTGGACCAACAAAATGGTGATTTGGAAAGAACGTGAACACGACCTAGATGATGCTCAGGTGACCAATGATCCTATGAATATGAGGGCTCTAAGGGAGTGTGGGATCCTAAAGTATTTCAGGGTGCCAAACATGAGACCCCATGTACGCTTACTGGATCATCTGATATAGATGTGGGGCTCAGACCAACAACACTTTCAAGTTGGTACCCACATTCTGACCATATATGTGGAAGACATTTACTTTCTGATTGGATTGTCCTGGATAGGGAGCCCAATATCACTTAAAGGTCCTCGCAGAGGGGAGATGTTTGTTGATGACATCATAGACGAGTATTGTGTCGTCGGGACAAGGTCCCAAGGGGATAAAACACCCATAAAACAAATTGTGACCGATCATTAAGAACCATGGCCTTCACCATATAGAAGGTAGCAGGTAGCCGAGTTGTATATAAGACTACCCAAGAACATATGTTATATGCATTGGAGTGTATGGATCCAACTATATTTAAATGGAGTGAGGGATTATTGGTAAGTCTCAAGGATCATCTCACAAAATGTAGATGAGGCGAGATCAAGAAATTTGGTTACGGAGCAATGGTGGTATTTTCTTTTTGGAGAGGGTGCCTTTTCTACGCCCGCGGGTTCCTCTCAACAAGATGGACCCCAAGGATTCGTGGATGTTACAGTGGGTCGAGGCTATGGTCCCCCATGGGGGTGGGGAAGGACCTACGGTAATCTATGGTGTTGTCTTCTTCCATTGGCTATGAGGCTAATTGTTCATGATTGAGAACTATGAGTACATAGAGGCTGACTTTAGGGGTGATCTCGATCTTCCCTTGATTGAGGGTGAGAAGTGGGATGACTGAGGCGAGAAATATACTGTCACTTGATGTTTTTGTTTTTATATCATATTCCATGTTTTTGTATTTTTGTTGACACTAAGACATATATTACAATTTTGCAGACATAGGTCCATTGAGACCTGCAAGGGCTTCACTTATCGAGAGGCGAGGTGCGGTCAAATACATGGCTTCTAGGAACGTTGAGGCAGAGGAGGAGATTCAAGATATGAAGATAACCTCTAAATATTGACTATAAGGGTTTCAGATATTTCCATTGATGACCTTCTTAGGCGTTCTCAGTGCCATACTGCAGGGGTGTTAGGATGTTTTGGGAGGTTACTCCGCTGAGTGGCCCATGTCGTTATGTGTTATCATAATCATGAGGATTAGTCCAGAGTGACTTCCTATTTTTTTGTATTGTATAGATGCTGAAAGCTTCGAAGCTTGAGATTTTGACCTTTTGATGTACAAGAAACTCGATGGTTCTAGATTTTGGGTATATCAAAAGATTATGGTTTCAGTTCGTATCTCAGTATCAGTTTATATATATAAAACACTCCTTTCTACAGATATGTGTGTGTATGTGATGCGCTATGTGCATGAATGGCTACCTATATGTGTTTATGTGATTTTGTATACATGTAATCAAAATTTAAAATGAACTTCAAATGTGAGCCATCTTCCAATCCAAAACATAATTCACCAGTGAATCATCTACTATGTTTAAATGTCTTGGGATGTGATGGTAGGAAACATGCTCAAAAGAACTCTCTAAAATCCAAACTCTTCAGAATGTACAAATAAGTAAGGGGTTACAGATGGTGTAGAACCATTTTAATTGATGGGAAACTAACTCCAAATCACGATAAATCCTAATATTGACTCACATCACTAACTAGATCTTCAGTTAACAAGCCAATCACTGCATGGTACTCTGCAAGATTGTTCATAGAGGGACCCAAACAAGTTCCTCCCGAGCTCACCAAATAACCAGTAGGAGAATACAATACCCATGTCGTTGATGCAATATTCACATTATAATGGATAGTACCATCTGCAAAGCCAAAATAAGCATTCATCTATCCATTTTAACACAACAGTCTATAAGCAGCCTTGCCTAAGACACATCTTAAAATCATAACAAATTCACACTCCAAACTACAAACATCACTCTATAAAAATATATACAAAATGGTTATGCTAGTTTACCTAGGAATAATATTTCTTGAGGTAAATCCCATTTCGGGGCTCACCCAGTGATATCCCATCATAGTCTATGAGACCGTATGCTCCTTTCTCTAAGATGAGACCATCAATATAGGGTCCATGCCACATGGATTCTAGTTTTCCACCTCCCAACTTATTGTGCTTCTGGTCATATGTCAGGAGCAGGTCACCTTCATTGAATAGGCGAGGTTGAATGGATCTTTCATACTGAAATTTAATCCATTGTTTATGCGCCTCATTAGCTAAGGAAACATCTCAACGGGTCTCCTCCAGTTTGTTCAAATACAAGAAACTTTCTTCCTTTAAAGTGGTATTGGGTAGCAGTTCTATGATGAGTTTTAGAGAACAAATTTCACATTCGATCGGGAGAGTAGCTTCTAGCCCATACACCAACTAGAATGGGGTGAAGCCAGTATATATTTTGACAGTAGTTCGATAAGCCAATAATGCAGAAAACAATTGTAAATACCAACTAGATTTGGCCTTCCCTCCCATTCATTGAAGCATGGTTTTCAACACCTTGTTGATGGATTCAACTTGGCCATTGGCTTGCGGGTATTAGGGTGTATAATTATCATGATGAAAACCTAGTTTGGAACTTAGTTCCAACATCATTTTGATTTAAAAATGTGAACCATGGTCGGTCACAATAGCTTGAGGAACTACGAACCTACCAATGATGTGATTGAAAAGAAATAGGGCAGCGATTTTTCCATCTTCGGTTTATGTAGGCATTGCCTCATCCCACTTTGTAATGTAGTCCATGGCTATGATGATGTAACCATGCCCTCTGACTAAGGTAGGATTACAATGCATAAAATCAATTCACCATTTAGCAAACAGGCCAACAATGATGATAGGATGTAAATGAGTGGGGTGGGTGTGCTTTTTAGATTGAAAAGGATGGCAGGGTGGGCATTTTTTCACTTCCTCCATGCAATCTTTGAAGATTGAGGGCCAAAATTACCCAACACATAATATTTTCTGAGTAGTAGCCATGCAAGAAAGATGACCGCCACATGCTCCAGAATGGTATTCATTCAATACTATTTCAGCCTCATCATGTGTTAAGAAACATTGCAAGATTGCATCAATGCCAAGTCGGTACAATGTATCATTAATGATAAGGTAGTACTTGGCATGATGACGGATATATCGATGTATGTCATGGGTTGCATTAGGATGAATATGTTAAGTTTGGAGATATAAAATAAAATCTACATGCAAGGGTCAAATGTACTAATGAGGAACAAAGATTCATCAGGAAATTAATCCAAGGGCTGCATATCCTTAGTAATACGGGGAATGTTACACATGAGCTCCATGAAGACGCGGGATTTCTTGGAACTAGATTTTGAAAATTCTAACCCAAATTCCTAGAGAATAACAATCCAACAAGAGTATTTTCCCCTAATCACCAGATGATTCAAGATCTAATACATGGGGTTGGAATCTGCATATATCGTAGTTGTACAAAGAAATATGCAACGACGTAATTTTTGGATTGTGATGATCATGGCCAAAGATAACTTCTCCACATGTGAATAATAGGTTTCAGAGTCAAGAAGACTCTTAATTAGGTAGTAAATAACATGTTCTTGGTCATATACATCTGTTTGAACTAGTACCATGTCGATGGTGGTTAATGACGCAACAACGTACAAGGAGTATCCCTAGTGTAATTAGGTGGTTGCAAGATAGGTGCATGCATAATGGTGTGTTTGATAATGTTGAATGCACAATGTGCAAGGTCATCCGAAACAAAGGGTTTTTCCTTTTTTAACAGATGCATGAAACCATGTGTCTTCTCAGTGTAGTTACAGACAAAATGACGTAGAAAGTTTTCCTTCCCTTGTAAACTATGAAGTTCAGTAACATTTGTAGGTGGGGGTAGGGCCAAGATGGCTTCTATTTTCAGTGTGTCTATACAAATTCCATCCCTGGAAACAATGAAGCCAAGCAGTGTACTAGTCTTAACACAAAAAACACATATGTGTGTATTCAACTGTATGTTGTAATGGAAGCATATGAGAAAAATGGCTCTCAGATGGTCAACATGATGTTCCCGATGCTGCAAATGGGAAGGTAATTCATCAAGGTATGGTTCCATGATATGTTTGATGTCATGGAAAGCATAGGACATGGCATGTTGGAAGGTAGAACAAGCATTCTTTAGGCCAAAAGGAAACTTTCTATAGGAAAAGGTCCCCCATGGACAAATGAAGGTCATTTTATATTGATCTGAATGGAGTATCTCTATCTGATTATAGCTAGAAAAACCATCCATGAATGAGAAGATGACACTTCCAGCACAATTATCAATGATTTGATCAATGTAAGGAGCATGGAAATTGTCCTTCGAACAAGCCCTATTGAGATATCGAAAATTGATAAACCATAATTGTTCCCTATTTTTTGTTTACTGGGACGATGTTAGAAACCCATCCTATCAACGGTATGGGGTAGATGAATCTATCCTTAAGACGTTTTTCAATTTCTTCCTTAATGGATGTGGATTTCTGTGGATGAACTTGGTGTAACTTTTGACAGACCGATTTGGCATCAAGGTAAGTCTTAATCTCGTGAATCACGATTGAAGGGTCTATCCCTAGAATTTATTCATACGCCCAAGCAATAATGTCTCTAAATTCCTTAAAAAGGGCCATATAAGACCTAAGTTCTGAAGCAGAACAATTTTGGCCCACGTGAATATTTTTTACAACTCCATGTTTCATTGATATATCAATCGAAATGGTATTAGTAATATTGCTCACATTACCCTTGGAATCAACATTATGGATGAGCACTGATGAATGAGGTGTAGTTACAGTATCAAATGAAACCATTGTTTCAAAATTATCTTCTACCATATGGTAACCGAGAAGGAAAGAGGATCAATGATGATGGTATTTCCAGAGAATCTCCTTTAAAGACATGACTTCCATGATTGATTCACCTGACGGAAGAGTTTGCAAAACATAATCTATATATGGGGGGGAATATAAACAATATTGTAGGTGATAAGGGTCAGAGGCCACCAAAATATGATAATTAATCGTGGGGTTGCTGGTGGACTGGATATCCTGGCAAGTCTTTTCAAAATGACTTAGTGATGTTGAATCAATAATTCATTTTCCACTATCTAAGGTGTCATGACTTGTGGAGGAGATCATGTTCACATAGACAGTTTGGGTAGAGGTAGGATTAGTTAATGGAAAGACTCCCATACATGAGGAATCTTTGATAAGACCTACCTCTATGTTTTGATATTGTGAAGTCGTAGAATCCAAGAGAAGGACATTAGTCACAGAATTAGAACTCGTGTTTAGGGAACAAAATTCCAATTAATCGATTATAACAGTATTGTCTTGAAATGGGAATTGGACTAATCGAAAAATGGATGAGGCAACTTCCTGCATGGCATAGACCAATTCATACCTAGGAGAATATTGTAGTATAAAGAAGGATTGACAAGTTTGACATGAATGGACAATGATTTTCCCCCTAGTTCAACCAAGAGGAAGGACAGTAGTCCATGAGGCTGAAAACCACGACCATCAAAGGCCTTCAAATTCGTAGGTGAATAGTTGATCTCAGGAGAGCCTATAGCTCTCCAACATGACAGAGACATGACAAAATTCGAGGCACCTTCATCCAGCACAGTGCAATGGAATTTTTTCCCAATAAATTTCATAGATACCTAAAAAGCTAACTAATGGGAGAGCCTTGACTTAAAATCATCAATTTTCAAGTCAATAAAATTACTATTCTTGGGATCCATAACTCCAAGAACTGACAATGGGTTCTTCCTTTTCATAGGGAGTGTTTGGAGTACCTTGAGGGTAAACATAACACATGGTGCTTGAGCCAAATCTTCTAAAAAATTGTAGTATTGAGCAGGCTATGCATTAGGATTAAATATAGGTTTTCGAATTGTACTGTTTGGTGGCTGAAAGACTGTGTCAAAAAAATGTTTTTCAATATGAATATTATTGGTAGGAGGAGGGGTGGAAACTGTAGGCTTATCAGTTGAAGCATTATCATCTTTCTTTTCTGTAGGTGGGTCATAGTTCTGGGATCTGGTGGTAAGATTAATTGTTTCACTAGACATCATTTTAACCTCATATATAAAGGATGAGGAAGACTTGTGTAAGGATTGACGATCAACCAATTATTGTTGGGTAGTAAAAGGATCGGTCAAGACTGTCGGGGTGGGAGAATTTTCCATAACTTTTCTAACCTCTTCACATCGAGTACATTCTTTGGTGAAGCAGTCACCTCCACATATGAGGAAGGGAAAATTTACCTTTCTCTTATTCTTGGATTTGACATCTGGTTTTTTGTTTTATTACTCTCCTATTGATTTTCATATTTTTTTATTTATTCTTTCCTTTCTTCTTCGTTCCCAAAGATTTTGAGGATTGAATTCCATTTCTCATATAAGATTCATTTCTTATATGCAATGAAAAATAGAAGATTAAGATTTTAGAAAGAAAGTTATGAAATATAATTTAAATTATGGAAAGTAATTTTTTGTTTTTATCGAGTTAAAACATCTAATATCATTAAAATACGAATAAATTATCATATGATAATTTTTAAAATTTACAAGTTTAAAGAATTTTTTAAGCTATATATTATATATTATATAAAATAAAAAGATGAAATTATAGTCATGTCTCCATCATGCTTCATGGTGGCTTGAGAAGGTGAAACCACCATCCCAACGAAGCAAATATACTATGAGGTATATCAAGTTCAAAAAATAATATGGCCCTCTCAACATAGGGAAAAAATGCCAAGTAGTAGTTTAAAAACATAGAGTGCATAGTGGAAAGTAGACTATCTAAAACATAAAACCAAAAAAACTGAAAAACACGTGAAGTAAATCGAAATCACTAGAGCACCCTCTAGCTAGAATGTACACCATGAGGAGAGTCTCTATGCTCCTTGATGATTTAGAAACCTTTGAATTTCGAAACCAGAGACTATGCGTCTCGAAGATTCATTGGTAGAGCCTCCCTCTTCCTTGGCATGACCAAATCCTCTAGTTCCATTCTTCGAATCTTGTTCATCGATCCAACAATTGGTTCAGTAGGAATTGAGGCTTCCAATTGTCCTTCATATGTAAAGTATGGAGGCTTGCTACCTTGTCCCACCTGCCCATGAGGCTCCATGGAAACACTCTGAGAAACCCCTCCAAGCACATTTTCATCAGAAGGACCTTTCCCCTAAGAACCCAAAACTTCAAAATGTTTGTCGAACAGAGCATGCCCCCAATCAAAGCTATCCTTGAGACTATTTTGGTCATCCACTATTTTCTCCATTGCAATCCACATTTCTAAATACATAGCTTTATATTTTATCCATATGGCTTATATTTCTACCATCATCAAGCCCATCATGTTCTTGATAACCCAATAATGGTTTATCTTACAAGATGTGCATGTCGAGGCCAACTCCTGGTGTTATACACCAGAATGGCACCTCTCCGTCCGAGTGCCGACTTTCCTTATGTCGGTGCACAAAAGGACACTTATGGATTGAGGTTTGCCTAGAATACTATAGCTTGGATTATTATGGAATACATTTCTACCTTTATCTCTGCCTGTGACCACTTTCCCTTTGTTTCATGAAAGTCATTGAGAGTCACTGAAAAAACACCTATATTGGAGGACCCATATCTTGAGTTCTGTAACTCCGTTTGACCTCATTTCTGCGCCGTTAGAAAGATATTTCAGTTAGCTAAAACTTTCTAGAAGACATCAAAGTCTGAAAATGCCCAGAAATACCCTAAAAATGTGTTTTTTGTCCATTCGATATTTTCCTTAAGGAAAACCCACGAATGTGCCTCTTAAGCATTTAAAACATTAAAACATGAGTTAATTGGAGATTAGTTATTTCATTTAACTTAATTTCCTTAACTGATGTAACTTCTCCAACCTTCAAAACTACCTCATTTCACCCATATAAATAGAGGTAGGGAGGTCCATGAGAAG
>LPNX010292971.1:0-21266 GCA_001517045.1 Pseudotsuga menziesii | reverse complement strand
AAATAGATATTAACTAAATATTTTTCCTATTACATTTAGCTAATATCCTATTACACTAAAAAAAAAGAAAAAGTTTTCAATTAGAAAGCCACCAAATATGATATCTTTAATTTACACAATCAATGAAAACTTGATTTTTATCATTTTTAAAATTCTCTTAACAATTATAAAAATAATTACTATAAAAGATTATTGAATAAAATACATTCATCTATAAGAAATCAAAGTAATTTTAAATTAAAATAATAAAATTATTTTTAATTTATTGCTAACTTAAAGAAATTTAACATTATTAAAATAAGAAATAATAAAACTAAAAGTT
Source organism: Pseudotsuga menziesii (assembly GCA_001517045.1). NCBI lineage: Eukaryota > Viridiplantae > Streptophyta > Pinopsida > Pinales > Pinaceae > Pseudotsuga > Pseudotsuga menziesii. The sequence continues at coordinate 20,944 of LPNX010292971.1, read as the reverse complement.
AAACATGTTATGTTATTCTTAATTTAATCTAGGGAATTATTGTTTATTGAAAACCCAAAATTACATTTTATCTTAAATACCTTTCTAACCTTTTTTTAACAAAAAAGGACCACGTTAATAAAAAAAAGGTTTATGTATTTAGCAACATTGATACAGTGAACAACCTATTAGAACCTTCCTTCAAATTAAAAAAAAATCCTATGTATACACAATAAGTAAACTAATACTTATTTCATGATTAAATAGTTATACAAAACATATTAGTTTACATACACTCTTAAATAATCAAATTTTTAAAAGTAACTTACATTGAAAAACATAATAAGAAAAAACAAGAGCCATACAAGATGGAAGTTATATAAATATGATACTTTTGCCACAAAATTGTAATATAATTTTTTTTATTTTGCCACAAAACTATTTAGCCATCTAATCAATTTCTCAATGTTTTTTAGAAACAAAAATAGTTGGAGAAGATGCAAAAGTCGTGCTAAGAATCCTTCATGATCAGTGAGCCAATTTATTACATCTCAAATATGGATATATAGACATGGACATAGAAAACGGTTTAACATAGGTATAAACACACAAATGACTTCAGTGAAATAGGTAGAACAAACAACCTTTACCATAACCACTCAACCAAATTCTTAAAATAACTACAACAAGTTAAGAGATGTAAACTTGCACAATATAAAAAAAAAACACACACTTACAAATAACCTTCGCCACACTAAGCTCATCCTCTCCACGATGGTGCAACTTGCAAATAGCATCTAACCAATGGATTCAAAAATTTGTTTCCACCAAAGTTTATAAAAACCACTCATCATGTGGGTTTTGATTGAATTGTCATCTTTTCTAACCTAATATGCTATCATCTTGTATATCAATCTTATTAAAAAAAACAATATCCAATTATTGTATTTAAAAATGGTCTTGGTATCATTCCACGATGAACATGAAAAAAATAACATGGTGCCCATCACAAAACACTATAATGTTCACATCAAAATATAATGATACATCGTTGATGGTGGAGTTTTTAATCACTATTAACATTTATATTTTTAATCAGTCAAACCTAATTAACATTTATATACCATAATCACAAGTGCATAAATATTAGTTTATGAAATTTTGCTTAAGCAAATAAATATATATCCTCTCTCTAATAATAAACTATGATCAATCTAATTATGAATATACGTTACCCCATGTGCTCAACTTGTAAAGCTGGGCATTACCAATCCGTTGTGGATATCCTCGTATTATACGGTGGAACACATGTCTCTGGTTTAATCACATTCTTTATCTATTTTCCAATATACTTCAGTTGACAGGCATTGAAATCGGGCTAAAAATATATCACATGCCATGCGTTATTTAATGTGCTGGCGGGAGTATGCTAAGCCATTGGATCTTGTGGCAGTTGAGATCGCATGGCTGGCAATGATGCCACCAGCGCATTAAATAACGCATGGCATGTGATATATTTTTCGCCAATCGGTCACGCTTCAAAGATTCCATGGAAGATGACGTAGTACTAGTAGAGATCGAAGACAGCTGGTCACCTCAGAGAATGAGACATATACAAATTTAGCAGTGAATGTTATCATAAAGCCAATGAAGCAGTAAATGTTATCAATACGGATGAGTGTAATCTGTGAGCCTTGACATCTTTGGTTTTTTTATTATCAGAAAGGTATTTTTCCGTACAGAAGCATCCATGTTCTAATTTTTTTTATTACGAAGGTATTTTTTATTACAATTCCAAGTGTTTTTCAATCTAGATTTCAAATTTTGTACTGTAAACGTCAAACTCATGAAGATATGATCTGAAGGAAATATATAATTAATATGCGGAATAGAGAGCAAGTGGCTGAGGTTGACGGTATCATCTGCATAGAATATCAATTTGTCTCACAAAAGACAATGCAAGTTGCATGGATAAAAAGTCTTGAGAATTGAACTTTTGGGGGAGGTTTAAAAAAAACACCCCTAAAAGTCCAATTCTCACGACTTTTAAAAGGGTGATTTTTTGTAGTGATCATGTCTCATTTAATATATGGCAACTCCAATTCTACAACAAGGAAATAATGCTTTTTCTTACTCACTAGTGACTTCTCAAAAGATTGAGGATTCCTTTAATCAATCAAGAACACTCCATGTTTGTAGCATCCAAGCCAAAAAATGGTTGGGAAGCAATGTATTCCTTTACAATTATCTCTACTTTACATTCTTAACTATCTTGGCATCACCTCCTTGTCACATTTTAGCAAGGCACATAACCAACACAGACAATATGGAATTAACTACCTTGGCGTAGATATCATTACCTCAAGTCTATGTTTCATTGACTATTATCGCTTACTTGAAACATATGCAAGAATGCCCAATGGATTTTTGGGCTACTAAGGTGACCTTGGGTCACAATAGGATCAACTAGTTGGGTCGTTCCCTTTCTGTCACTGCTTGATAGGGTGGGTGTGCACCTTGATATGCAGACCCAGGTGAGGCACTAAACCATTACTAGCTTAACTAGGTGTTGATCGGGTTGATGGAGATGGTGGTGACTAGGGCTAAGAATTATGAGAAAGGAATGAATCAAGCCCTCTATCTTGTGTTATCCCATCATTGATTAACAATTAAAATTTTGTTAATTAGAAAAAAATGTGAACCCGAGCATCCTTCTCTAGCATAGACTAAGCCACATGTTCCCCTTCACGTAGACCCTATGTGAACCAAGCCTCTTTCACGTGTTTCTCAACTCCGAATTCTAACTCATGAATCCAAGAGAACGTGTCAACAACCCCTTTATTATGTATGGTGTCTCCTTCACCAGAGTGTGTTCAAGAAAGTGCTTTTAGGTTTTCTTGTGGTCTTCCACTTGAGAATGTACGCCAAAATGAAAATTTTAACCCTTCAATAGTGATTATTTGGCTATGGTTTCATGACAAACATTGTCTCACATCATCTAACCTGGATATTTTTCACCAAGTTGACTATGGCTCCCTCCTCATGTGATTTCCTTTCATCTTGATGTGTTCTATGAACTTCAAAGATAACAAACACCCACGGGAGGGCTTACACGTAATTGTCTACCAATGCCTCTTAGGGATACATTAATACCAACGACATAACTAGCATTGTTACATGATTTGTCATTACTAATGTTGTCACAAATCTAACATTAATTTTTACTTTATGGCCATCACCAAGACATAATTAAATAATAAAATTATTTTCAAAACTAATAATATTAAAGTTGAATACTTTTTAAAAACGCATGATTTAAATAAAAATAGTTTTAACAATGATCATAAGAGAAATTAACTTTATTAAATACTATCTAAGTTGAAATTATTGTTTTGGTCTTGAAACAAGGTCTACAAATCACTTATGATTAAGTGATGCCTCGTCTTCTAGTAACCCAAACCCAGAAGAAAAGAAAAATGGAAATTTATCCCAAACAAACCACCAACTAGTCTCTTTAAATGACCAATAATAACGATTATCATGGTTTACAAATCAATTATAACATATTTTACCATCTTTAAAAATAATTTATTTTTAATAAAAGGTTAATTATGTGATTTTACCACACTCCTAAATTTCTTATCGTTTCCACCGTACTATATGCAACTCTGCTATTATAAAACTGTTTTACACGTCATAATGACAAGTGTTACAATTAAAAATCAAAATTTTCAATATAAAAATGTTTTATGAATCACAAAGACAAGTTTTACCATTAAAAAGAAAATTTTCATTTTAATTTTAATCAAAGGTTTAATTATGTTTTACAGATTTTCAAACTCATTGTCCTTTTTGGAGCAAGATGAAGATGAAGAAGGTAATGATTACATATCTGTGATGATGAGTGAACAGTCATGTGGCGACGAGCGAATTCTAGAACAAAAGAAGATAATAATAATAAATAATAAATGGTGTTTCAAGTTTACATAAGTTAGATCTCTATTGTTGTATAAGGGCTAGTCAAATCAATTAAAGAGCCGTGTTAATAACATTGAGCTACGTGTTACTTTTACCATATAAATATTCTTTACCAAGAATTTATTTACCAGGCTGTTTTTTTTTAAACGTGGTGATATTTGACTGTCAACTCATTTTATGTAAAGTAATTATGTTTTATTTATTAGGTTTCTTAATTGTGCCAACAAAACAATGCTAAGTGTCAATTTTTTATAAAAAGTAAATTATAAAATTTTAATTGTTTTTTTAAATCTGACAAATTGTTTTCAGAGCAGGGGTATTTAGTCTATTCAATGTACTTAACCAATGAAAAATTAGGAATAACAAATTTCTAAAATTCGAAATTAAATTTTTTATTTTTAGAATATTAAATTAAATATGAAATTATCATAAAACATTAGAAAACTATATCAAAACTTTGTTACTAATAAAAAGTCAAACTAATTTGAAAGACCAAACGATCACTATATTCCCTGCCTTGGCAGGGACTAAAAAATGACAATAAGAAGAAAGCTCAAGTGATTCAACATTTACATGGAATTAGTAGGTAAACAATGTAGATGATTATTTATTAGGTCCAAATTCCTTTTCATTGGGGATTACTCAAGAGTTAGTATAGAGGAGGAGAGACTAAAATAAAGGTTGAGAATGAAGAACATGTAGCGGTGATGGAAGATGAGATTGGGAAAAAGCCAATTTAGAAAGAGATTGGTGCACATGTTTGTTTCCTATCATGCTGAAGTGATTAGAGTAGTTGAGAACTACTAGCTACCTTATCTGAATGCATAATATGAAACTGTGGATGAAAGTAGCCTCATGGGGTACTAAAGCTTATTTGTGTCTAGAATTGTTTTGAGAAGAGCTCCACTACTAGAAGTGCTATGTTACAAGGCCAAAACAGATGAGACATCATATTCCTAACATTAATAACAAAAACTAAAAGGATGATTTTTATCCAGTGCCAATGTATCCACCTAAAACTAGTGTACTTCTAACATTTTACATCCCTCAAGATTTAAAATTGTTGATCCTTGTTGTGACCACTTGATCATTACTATAACCAATGGTTTAAAGAAACAACGTAAAAGTTAAAAAAATTAGAAGAATAACTTTTCCATGACATTTTATGTTACCTATTTTGAAATGAACTTTTATGCATGCTATTAAAATCATTGCATTATTATCTTTCCAAGTAAAAACATAAGTTTTTTTCAATCCACATTTCCATTAACAAAGAAAAAAAGGTTACAAATACAAACCCAAAGCTAATTGATATGTTTGTTCATATGGACCCACTTTGTGAGTAACTAGCCATTAAATTTCAAACTCCACCTAATCCGTAAGCATCATCTTCACCATAATAAACCTAAGTATTAGAACACTTGAAAATTTATCCTTCAATCTTTAGTCTTGAGTCTACCAACATCTAGATGTCAAATGAGAGGGATTGATAGGGATTCTCATTTCTCTTTTCAAAACTCGGTGCATATAATTATTATTCAAACACATTGAAAAAGTATCCTTCAAACTTCAATGTGACTCTTACTAGTATCTGGTTCTCACACGAGAAGAAGTTTGAGAGGGACTCCACAGTTATATTTTCAAAATTCCATCTTATATTTATGTGACAAGGTTAGACAAAAAACAAGGACTATTATAATCTCTTTGTGAACCCTACATAATTCAAAAATGTCATTTTGTCAAAAAAAGACATATATACAATCTCTTCTCTTAAATTATGGGTTGATAGGTTTGAGGAGTGGTATCCAAGGTAATTGTAGACTCCATTTGATATGTCAACATTACAAACCTTTATCAAGGTTCATCATCAAGGCAATGAATCGAGTTGAGTAACGGATAAAGGTTTATTAATATATCTTTAACAACACATTTCAAGAGAAACCAGGAAATTGATAAAGTTGACTATATAATTAAGACCAAACCCAAACCCTAAAAATGTTAAGCTAGATAATAAAGAAGTCTAAGTTGTGATTAAAACAAACACCCTAAATTGTTACAATGATTCTAAACTTAGAATAGAATAACAATCTAAATTAAATTTATTAATATTAAATATTTTTCTTAGTGAATAAATTGTGAATTACTTAACCTATTTTTTATAAACTATAGGACTAAATGTAATATCTAACTCTATCCTAGAAATACTACACATTTTTATATAAAATAATAATTTAAGAGAATTTTTTAATAGTTAGTGAGTTATTAGCCATAACCTAGGAAATATCTATTGTAAAAAAGTAACTGAAATGATCATATATCATTTACTCTAGTATAACCTAAAAGACATAATTCTAATAAAAATTAAAACTTTAAGATTAATCTACAACTTAATCTTGTATTGCTATCTAATCTTTTTATAATAAAATTTAAAAAGGATTTCATTAAAGAATAATGCAATAATTGAAGAGCAACCTTTTTTTGAACAATGTAAATCAGGTCAATTATGGTAAGAACATGTTTTTTTTGTTTTAGCGATTCATCTCTTTGATTATTGTCATATTCAAAGGTAAACTTTAAAAAAAGTTGTGTATTATAATTTATAGTTTATGGTCAATTTCAAATATATACAAACTTATTGGAAATTGGAAATGAAAAGAAAATCATTTCGAAGCAATACGTGAGTACCCCAAAGGAATAGTGATTGAGACTAGTCACAATAGTAAGAGGGAGATATACACCTCTAGGTGAAATGCACCATGAAATACATGCTATCTTACTTATGTAATAACATCTTCTCCTCTCCCTATATATTTCTTTCAGTGTGCCTGTAGTTCCTAATGTAATGAAATTGATTTGGAATGCATGTAGTGCCTATAATGGTTCAGTCTATCTATTCATGAACTATTCATGAACAAATCTATGTATCCATGACATAGGAAAGAGTAGGTGAGTAGGTAGACTTTAGTAAGGGAGGGAGCACAAAGCAAGAACCAAAGTCAATGTAAATTGAAATGGTTACATCCAATGCATAAATCACACATTCTTATCCATGTGGCCTCCCTAATGTAGGGGTTATCCTCATAAAAGTAAAACCTTCTTTACCCTTAATTATATAAATCCTATAAATTGGAAATAAAATAAAAAATTCATTTCCAAGTCTCTCCAATATTGACATCTTATCCTAGCTATTTTATGGAAACCCTTCAAATTCTCCAACAAATATCAAGTATTTTAAACTTTTAATTTTTTTTGGTTCTATTATGGCTTATGGCTTTTGGATGAACACAAACTAATTGTAAATCAGAAATAAAAAGAAAAGCATTACCACCACCTGAATATTTTAGTAGAAACAACTATTTATTCAACCTCCCAGAGCCCACAAGATATGACTATAATACACACTCGATTATTGCATGGAAACCTATAATTCACATCTCTATGGCCCTCACACGTTTCACATTGGAAACCATTGGGGCATCTTCTATCATTCATGTCATGGAGCAAGATCTCATACAAATATGGAGACACGCGCTCGGATACAACATTATCATTATTTTAGCTAATGCAAGTCCATACATATATAAATTAGTCTCTACTCTTCCGTTCCCTGGAGCATATAGTTTATTGAACTTAGATAATGGACAACTATGTCCGGTTAGTGAAAAAGTCTGTCGTTAGGTTGTTGATAAAAGGCATTGGAATTTGTAAGGACCTTTGAATGGAGGATTGATTGCGCTCGATGGCGGCTCTATTGGTTAGGTGTGATTGGGCCTACCTAAAAGAAAAACCCCAGAATGTAATACGTAATGCTTTGAGGCAACAACTTTTTTTATCAACCCAAAATTCAGCAGCTATTTTTAGAATTGAATCATGTCCTCCCTAGATGCTCAATTCAAAGTGATCAAACAAAAGCCCCAATTTTAGGTGGATTATGGATAGTCCCTCCAATCTATATCGAGTTTATCACTCCTATTAGAAAGGTTAAGTATTTATTAGTCCATTATAAGATAGAACTTAAAATTCTCCAAAAAATATCACCACAAGTTGGGTGTCTAGTGTCTACCATAGTCAACAAGGAAGATGAATCATAAACACATGTTTGGAAGGTTTGCGACAACGAGGCTGTTGAAATCATGTTCTTTGCTAGCTCATTGCACTCCCATTCTCTCATTCATGAACGTTCGTCGAGGGATTCTCTTGTTTAGATATATTGGTAGAAAATGTTTAGTTATTGTTTCCATTATTAGAAGGTTGACAGGAAAATGAAGGGGTAGGAGTCTACAACATTTACAGTGTCGGTTGTTAAATATTTTATCCTTTCAACCTTTGGATTTCATTAAGGAAATTGGAATAATTCAAACATTTGTATTCAAATATTTTTCTTTCTTTCAACCTAATGTTTACAATTCATGACAGATAAAGAGCATTAACAGATTTGTAACTCAGATACCAGGGTCTTTTTGCTTGCTCCTCCGCCTAAACAAAGTTGTGGTCCTAGCCTATGAAAAGTATACATTATTTTGGTTCTGATTTCATTTATATATTGGGTTTTCTAAGGTTACATCTATTGAGTATTCGAGACTTAGTCTCGCGGACGCACGACCGCATAATACATTACAAATTTCAAACAACATTTTGGATGGAGAAATTCTAAACCCTTATATTTATAGCATGAGAAGGAACTCCAACAAGTAACACATTTAAATTTTCTCCAAATATAAAATGTTACACAAGTACAAAATGCTGTACATACCTGTAAATTCACGACCAAGTTGGCATCTTAGCTCTGCAAAATCTTCTAGAGGAAATAGAAATTAGGGAGACAATAAAGCATGGAATTGGAGAGTTGAGAGTTTGAGTCCTGACCTCTGACTATCCTATACTTGTAAACCCAGGATAATGTTTTATTCTCCCACATACTTCGCCAATCTATTTAATTTGGAGGAAGCTCAATCTAGCCTATCCAACGTTCTACCTTTGCTTTCTTGCTCCTACTTGTGACGAAGGTGGCACCTTCGAGCTGTCCACCGCAGAAGACAATGAGGAATTAGAATGGGCAGTCATTGCCTTCTACAGAAAGACGATTGAAAGCAACGCCATCTAAAATCCCCAATATCCCGGTGCTCCTGAGCTGGTTTACCTTTCCCGAATTAGGCGAATGCAAGTTTGTGTATTTCACATGATTACAAAAAAATCATTTTATAATTGCTTCTACATAACATAGATATATCTATACAGGTGAGGGAAATCTGGGTATTGTTTTCTGAAGGTATTTGAAGAATTTCATAGATCATTCTTTGTTTCGAGGGTGCTTAGGGCACATATCAGAGATCCCACAGGAGGAAGAGGGAGAAGAAGAAGAGGACTCAAGTCAAAAGGTGATGCGAGTGAGGAGGGGAGACATAATAGCGATATTTACAGGAGCAACCCATTGGTGGTATATTGATGGCAATGAGCCTCACCAAATCGTAGCCATTGCCGACACAACCAACCCTCATAATCAGCTTGGACGCAGGAGTTACCGCATAAGCATCCCGACAAATTAAGTAATGATAATATTCAGTTAGGTATATGACAAATTCTTTCGTTTATTTTAGAGTTGACTATATGCATATTGTACAACCCTTCTCTCTGACTGGCACTCTGTTCCAGCTGCCTTTGTCTCTGATGCCTAACCCTCTTCCTCCGATGAGACGGGTGGACTAAGATGCCTAGGTGGACCATGGGAGACTAGGAGTGTTGATTCAAATGATTATGACCTGAGTAAATGAATGGAAATTGGAATAAATCCCGAAATCCTAGACTAACTAGTATAGGATATGATTTATGAACACAAACAAAAGGCGACGTGTTGCTAGCTTGCTACCAAAGATTTGTCATTCGAGTATTGTGGTGGTCATAGAAATATCACGAACTGGGTGAAACCCTATTGTGGCAACTTACATACCCATTGCACGAGGCTAGGTTCGAATTTGACAAAGATTGTTCAATGCATTGTAAATTGTAACCCAAAAAACAACACCATTAGTTTTTCCTTATGGTTCCTTGACACTGGAGGGTTTTCAAATCAATTCACCATCCATAGATATGAATCATATCAGCATTTAATCTCACATCATATACTTAAATACTCAAGTGACTTGTAAGTTGTGAGATCACGTGACTCGGTGAACAAGAAGATGTCAAATGGAAAACCGAGTTGGCAGGCTGACATTCTCTCAGACCAAGATTTAATGAAGTTGGTGAATCAGTGATGTATGTTAATTCCATTAAATGCTCTAAAAGTGAACATCGAATCGTCACAATCCCGACTCACCAAGTTGAAATTGGCACTGGGCATCCCAATGGCCTACCGTGGTTCGTGGCCATTGCAACCGATATCCTCATCCATGATCCAACTATTCGAGGGAACTTGGGTAGACTTTGGCCCTTCTCTTGCAAATTTAAACTAGGCTAACTCAATTTCATTATTGACGGGCTAGAAATTAAACTATTTTTTTTTTGCATGGTAAAATTCCTTATGGCCTTCTATAAAGGCTAAAATAGGCTTTGAAGGGCTCTGAAGGCTTCAAATTTGAAGCATGCTTAAGACGAGCACAAAAAAACTCTCTTTTGGACTCGGAGTGACCTTCAGGTTTATCGAAAAGGAAACTTGGAAGTTTCTTTCTTGTTGATTGTTTGTTAATTTTGATCATGATTTTTTCAAATCTAAAATATTTGATGGTATTTATTAATATTCTAAGATCATCAACAATTATATTAATAGTTTTTATTAATATTCTTTTTGTATAAATTCTACATGTATCTTTTCCCACCTCCATCTCTGCTTTCTCTCTCCGCTCCCAAACACAACGTTTCTTCTTTGTGTTTACTTGTTGAAAAACTACCATAGACAGGGAAAGTGAGACCAGAAAAAGAGGGTGGGAGCATTGAATTGGATTAGGGGGTACGACCGAACCCGTGCGCAAAGATATAGAGCTTCCTCCAAACCTTAGTTGGTTTAAAACCTTAGACTTCGCCGATTTGTTAGAGAATCAATGATACTGGCAAGCTGTTGTAACGCTATTTTTCTTCGTAAATGTTATTGTACAAAATTCGCTTGCATTTCTAGCTCAAATATTAGTTTTGTTTAGAGTAATTTATAGTGACTCATGATCGCATCTCACTTTGGGGTAAATTTAATCAAGCATTTGTTGAGTTTAGATATTCTCTTATGAGTTTCGTGGCAATTATTTGAACATTTTGTTAATATTTTTAGCTTCAAGTGCACTATGTCTAAGATTTGAATCAATTCAATGAAAACAAGTGCTGCGTGGCAGCGATACCTGCCGAGATTGACACGTCGATAATAGGTGTCCACATGCTTTGTGTTTCTTTAGTCAAATGCAAAAATTGAGTAAGAATAAATGCATTTTATTATCTGCCATTAATCATAATGCCTTGGAAATGAAGAAAATGAGATTTATATAAATTAATAATGTGAAATTATAAGTTTATCATAAATGAGTTTTCAAGGAAAGTGGTTGTATGGTATGAATTTGTATGCAATTATCAATCAAGCTCATGGGGAAGGTGTAAGAGGGTATGAAATTGAAATTGAATGCAATCAACTCACAGTTGGGGGTAATAATTCTCATGATTGTAGCTGTGTAACCATTTATCTATACCTCACTGTGTTGAGGCCTGGAAAATCTCAGGAAACAATAGTAGGGATTCTCTCCAATAAGCGTTCCCAATTAGCTCGTTATTGTTTGGTATGGGAAATCCATCCGGTTTGCGGTCCGGCTACCATAGGTCAAGTAACGGTTAAAGCTCACTTTACTGGTTGCAGGCTGGTCCACCGTTTAAGTGTATTTTTTTAGTTTTATGTTTATGTATGATACACAAGTGCCTAATTAAGTGCAATTGATAGAGATAATGAAAAGTGTCACAATGTGATGCGCAGGTTCTTACCTCTCGTCTTACCTCTTTCGCTTCTAAATCATAAACAAAGAACAACTTATACTAGTGCTAACTAATTCTATATAACCTATCCCTAGGGAGCAATTTTGTAATTAATGATGAGTAATGTAGTGTAAAACATGCATTTAGAATATTACAGATAGCTGTTCATATTTCAGAATACATGAATATAAGTAGAAAGATAAACAAAGAGATAGCTCATTATCAATTAAAACATCCATTACTCAAATATACTGCGGAAGTTTCACATAAATAAAAAGGAAAACATTCATAACATGAAATAATTCGTAAGTTAGAACGATCTCACAGTTCATAGAAAAAGCCGAAACAGAAGTAGTTCACATTCAACCAGTCTATGGCAAGCATTTGAGACTCCACAGTGCCTTCTTCATTGGAAAATATAAACTCTTTATTATAAGAGGAAGTAGTTCTTCTTACAATAACATTTCATAAAGATAACATCTAAAAAGGTCCCCTTTTACATCTACTTCACCTCTATTTATACAAACAAAAGAAAAACCTTTGAGTTTCCCCCTTAGCCCTTTGGGCTTCCCTTAACTCTTTCTTTACAAAAAATTGTCTTGTAGTGCATGCACTTAGAAAAAAATAAATACAAAATATTACATAATTGATCAATCGTTTGAATAAGCCAACTAAGTGGGCCCAGCCAGATCATTTATGAATTTCTTCCAAATATTTGCATCTATTGCTAGTCTCGAAACTAGAGTGCTCTAGGAATATGATAGTGATCCCATGTTTAGCAACTTGAGATTTTATATTTGCCACTCTGGCTGGAATCAAACGAAATTGATCTTCCAATAAATGATTGCTCACTGCTGCATGTGCTATTGCAGTTTTCAACACCTTCTCATCCAAACCTTTGACCACCTGAATACCTTGTTCATCCTCTTGCCATGTTACCTGCAATTGCTTCAAAAATCCTTCATGATCAGGAAATTCTTCTAACCTTCTCTTAGTAGATGTATGACAACAATTGTAAGTTATGAGAACTTTTCTACAGAATTCTGCACAAACACCTTTTGTCCTTCAGACTGCCTTTACCAATTCCTTTGTTGCTTTACTCCCGAATTCAATTAGTTCATACTCCAGCTTGACTATCTCTAAGTCCTTGATGGGTGCATCAACTAGAGGTTCCTTGGTTGTTTCCAACCAATTCAAACGTCCTCATAGAATTTCCAGGATATCCCAGGTCCTATCTAAAAAGTAAGAGGCTGTACTCACAATTTATTCCAGCCTTGTCTCTACTTGCTGAACTTTCACCATCTCCTCTACCATTTTAAGCTGCATTTGATGAATTTTACTTCTAAGTGCGAGAGCATGCTTCTTCAATGGCTCAATATCTTTTTTCTGTTCATTAGCTGCTTTTAATGAAATTTCTAGTGAAGCTTTCTGGGTCTCCAATGCTACTACTTGAGTTTCATAATGCTTGGCTTTCTCCTCAGCAATAGTCTTTTGCATCTCTAGTTTTGACACTTTATTTTCCAGACTTCCTTTCTCTTTACTCAATTCTTCGATTGATGATTTCAGACTGTCTCGTTCTGCTTCTAAGATCTGATGTCTTTGCTGAAATATTTCAAACTCTGACAAGGTGGCCTCATATTTCCTTTTGGACTCTCTTTCAATATTGCTTGTTGATAATACCAAAGCATCCTTGTCTAACTGTAAAGTTTGGCATTCTGCCTTGGACTCGTCAATCTTACTAAGCATGTCTTCGTACTTTCTCTTTAGACTTTGACTTTCATCTCTCTCCCTTTTCAGGGTTTCTTTCAATTGAGTAATCTTCTTTTGAGATTGTTCCAGATCTGTCATTATTTTATCAACATTGTCTTCAGTATCTAGGGTTGTGGCTACACCAGCCCTTACCATTAATCTTGGATCTTTATTAGTACCATGAACCACCGCCTTTTCAGTCAGCATAACTCCCTTCTTTCCTTCAGTGTTCACTTTCTTCTCCGTTCTCTTAACAATTCTCTTTTTAGCTTTGCCGTAGAAAATATTATTCAGATCAGGCACTTCATCTCCTTCCATTGGAGTAAAATGGATTAATTCAATTCCTGATGCTGAAATTGGATTTCCTCTCGCTATGCTACTGGATGGAGCAGAGGGTTCTACTGGATCAGCATAAGACTGAGTTTGCTCTTGATTTGCATAGTCCTGTTCCTCTTGTGCCTTTTGTCGTAACTCCTCAGCTACTTTTTCTACATGCTCCTTTTCTTTATCAGCTGCTTCTAATCTTAACCTCTCATTTTCTTTCTGCTTTCTCTGAAGTTCTTCTTCTTCTTCTTCTTTTCTCATTTTCTTTCTGCTCCCTTTTCACCAACCGTAGTTATCTTTTGTTTAAACCTCCTTCTCAAAGCTGTCATATTTTGAGCATTTCATAAAACTTCTTCCTCTTTATCCCAAAAGTCTGTATACTGGAAATGCACCGTTGCTGTAGTACAATAATCAACAGCCTTATCTTCGAAGTCATTTCTATGGAAAATCAATTCACCAAAGTGAAAATTTTCTAGCTCCTTCACGAATTCCACTGCAATTTTTACTTTGGAAAACTTGTAACTCCCTATATAAAATGGGACTGGAGGATACACAACCTTCTTTTGTTCAAACATGAAGTTACCCACCCCATCAATGTATAATTGTCTTACCACCTCTTTATGAATAACATAATTTGTATCATACTTAGGCAGAAGGGAAGGAGCCCTCGACCAACCAAACATCCTCAAATACAAACCCTCCTTAGTCAAGTAATAGTGTCCATTATCTTGCACAACTTTCAAAACCTCCTCGAAAATACAATTACACTCAATAAGGAAAATCAATGTATACAATGGCATGATAAAATCTTCACAAATATTCTTGTAGTGACTGTAATATTTGTGAGCCCACAACAATTGACCAGTCCTTATTCCATTGGCATTTTAGCGCTGGGAATGGCTGCGTGCATAAAATACAATCAATCAAAATTGAGCTCATATAGAACTTTGTTTTCTTTTGTGAGACTCCTCCCAGTGCTACACTTATGCAGGCAGACAAATTGTTAGATGCTATGTTTGCCCAATTGAAGATGGTACCTTGAGTGGCTACAAAAAAGATTATTGGTACCCAACCTATTTTGAAATTCTTTCCATTGGCTCTCCCAAATATCTTGTTTAACATCAAGACTATCAACCTGTATGGAGTACACAGACTTGCTGTTTCATACTACCCTGAAGGCCTCGTATGGAAATTCTTTCCTGGGATCATCATCCTTTTGACGGTTTCCACCACATCCATATTGAGGTCTTTCAACCATCCTTCCGTTAAATAGCTCTGGGGTGTCGGCAACTTGTAGGCCATGGCTACATAGGCTGGGCTATAGGCAGCATAACCTTGCCCTTCAGTGTTAGCCAATATCATCCTTGTCACATAAGCCCTGGGGGAGGATTCATCCTATTATCTCTGAACAAGGGAAAAGCTCTAGTCGAGTAGCCACCTTCATGATTGCTGATCTTTCGATATTATAATAAATAGGAAAATCCTTGAATCTAGCCTTTGGGACACTCTGATTTGATATCATTCAGTATATTTCTCCCCATTTATATTAGGATCAATACCAGTGATGGATTTGGTGTCTTCATAGATAACCTCGACTCGAGTTATTATTTCTACCTTCGGTTCTTCGTCTGCTATTTGTGCCTTCTTTTTCTGTTTCCGAGGCATGTTGCTGTGTGAATGATAGACCCGTGTTGATCATACAAATTAGATTTGGTCTATTCACACATATAAATAGCAAACTATATACTGAAAACAACAACTATATTAACCGGAACATTACCAACTCATCATAATGCATGTTAAAACAACTTTGCTTCTACCCAAACCAAAATGTGCTTTCTATGTATGAAGCTAAAAACCATAAAGCCTTCAAAGCTAGTTGGGACACAAATTTACAAGCAAAAATTCCACTGGGAAAACCCTAGGTTTTCACCACGACCTTACATCTACAGGTATCAATACTAACGGCAGGAAAACCCTAAAAACACTGAACTTCTAACCCCTAAACTTGTTCTTTGCCCACAATAGAAAATCCCTTCTCCGGGCATCCCATGAAAACCTAACCATGCTTGACTGATGACTACGCACTTTCCCCAAAACGGTGAAGGAGATGAGGTAGCGATGCAGACGGTGAAACGCTCATCTACACGGTGCCTTCTTCCCTCCAACAAATGTCAAAGAACATATCATGGAAGGCTGCAAAAAACGGTACGATGGCTGGCAGGCGAGGTAAAATGGCGTCCACAACTAAACAACCCAGGGTGAACCCCACATAAATAAAAACCACCGCATTCTTGAAATAACCCCTCGCGGTATAAGCAAAAATAACCTAACCCTATCAAGCTGCGGTAAAAACGTTGAGCAACGGGATTGGATAAAAAAGAAATCCTACCTGGAACTTCTGAGGGTGATCTGGACGAGCGCGACCTCCATCGGTAAGCAATGCGCTCAAACACTGACAGCCCCTTGGCTCCAAATGGCAAACAATGAGGTGAATAATGAACGTAAAACAACCTCGACGAGCTTTTATAAGCTTAGACGTGGGTAAAAGAAAATTGGTCGGGAAAACAAATGCGTAAAAAGGCATCAGAAACGCACTTGTTAGCAGACACAAAGCATCGAACGACTTATGAAGAATGGACTCGGGAGATCGGGCAGACAACGCCTAAATAACCCTTGGCTGGCCAAGTAACTAACAATGTGCCGACATTGAAAAATTATAAGGGAAAGCATCGGACAAGCTTCGGACTCCGCATTCGCAACGTCAGCCCAGTAAACAACTAAGTTCTTGGATAACTCCGAAATGAACAACCGACACGACGGAAGAGAAGTTGACGAGGCTTCCGTGGATAATGGAAAAAGATAGATGATGGGAGACCCGGTGCATTGGAACGGCTCAGGACTAAGCTTTCGATATATCGGCAAAAATATTCTGATGCAATAGACGAGAGACCAGCCGATACGTCGGAAAGAGACTTCGGGATGCTCCCAATAGGGAAAATTGACTGGTTAGACCACTGTGCACTCGATACATCGGAAAGACTATCAACTATGCATCCAATATAAGGAAAAAATTTCTTTTTTTGCCAAACTTTCAAGTCATGGGACAAATTTTGGTGAAAAAGGCTAGACTTTGTAAGCATTCTAAAAAACTAAAAGATAAGGAAAGCCCTAATTTTTTTTTTTTTGTTGGGATAATAGTTGCAGCGGCAACACACTGGTAGTCTCAACTGTATCATCCTTGAGGAAGTGGGATATCATTTCTACACTTTGACCATTAGGCCATGTGAAATCCAGAAGTACACTTGCATGATACCCTAGGGGTAGGCTATGCGAAAGCTAGAAATACACTTGCATGAGACCCTGGGGTGGTTAGGGAGTGGGGGTTGAACAACCAACCGATAATGCCCTCCGAGAGTGAACAAACAAAAAAAATTTATCAAAATATTTTTGTGTCCACGAACTGTGAGCCCCAACTTGCATGCATGCAAGGTGGTAAGCATACCTTGTACACTACAAACCAACTGCCCCTTGAAAGTGGATTTGTGTCGGTATCAATGACTTAAACGCGGGCATGAATGCAAGATGTCGTGTTTGAAATAGGACCTCTCTGCAATGGATACAACGTTCAACCTGCTGCATTTATCAGAACCCAATACATAGAGTCTAATTCCAATATTTTTTTTCAACTTCCCACCGTGGATTTGGCTGTTGCAGAGCCCGCTTAAATTATTTAAACTGAGGTAAGTTCTTCACAGAAAACAAAACCAAAATTTTTGTTTTACGATTGAGAAAAATCAGAGGAAATGCCCCCCTCACAATTACAGTAGCGTTAGAAGACTCACGACATAATTTTTTTTTCCTTTTATAGTCTATGAATGACGGAAATTTAGCTCTAGCTATCTATGCTTCTTCCCTGAAAATTGGGTTAAACTTCTATCCACATTGTGTTAAAAATTTGTGCTTCTTCCCTGAAAATTGACTTGAATTTGAGTATTTGCATAGCTAGATTACTGCTCAATTGCAGTTCAAAATGCTTTGAGAAGGCCAAGGACACGAGGGTTATGTTCCATAAGAATTTTATTCCTATGAAAATAAGCAAAAGAAGGTGCAAGATGCAACAAAAGGCATCATATTTCTTGTTTCTTGATTGTTAGAGCAGGTAAATTCAATGGATTTCTTGCTTCATGATTTATTGTACAATACAGTGGATATCTTTTGGACGACATGTTATCCCATTTACACCCATGTAAGTAGTATATATGATATCCATCATTGATTGGCATAGATTTCATTTCATTTTGAGGGTTGGTTAGTCATACTTGATAATGCGGATCTGCAACATAATCTAAATATTTACTATCATGTTGATGAACAATATGAGCAAACATGTAGATATATGGATGTGCATCGGCGTGTTGTGGACTGGAAGCCCTGCCAATGGTGGAATGCCAAGCATTTAACACTCAGTTCAAGATTACACACACTACTAACCTAGTTTTTATGTAGGACCATGTTACTCAATAAAGTTCCGTGTGTATTTACTTCCACCTAAATTAGTGTACATTATGTATATTGACCTTAAAGAACTAAGTATGCCTTCATGCATTGGTTTGAAGTTGAACTTTTGAAGAGAAGATTTGATAGAGAAGAGAAATGGCTACATCAAAATGGATTGCTATGGCAGTCTCAATCAGATGCAAAGAGATGTATGTATTAAGGATGAATTATGATTGTTAAATGAAATGAATTGAATAATACTAGAAAAGGACTGACATAAAGAAACAAGAGCCACGTGGTGGCAATGTTCCCGACATTGTCACATGTTGTTTCAGGTTAACTTCAAAGCTCCATAAAGCTTAACATCCGAACCTGTATCAAATCTTTCCATGATCAACAACAAATAAACAAAAATGGTTTGTTTTATATATATAATTTTTGTTTAAGTTTTATTTAAAATTTAACAATGTAAATAGGTTTGACAACTTATATTATCTAGCTCAAGGGGGAGTGGCTTGGATGAGTGATCGTGGGCTCATCAGAGAAATTAAGCTTGTTGTGACCATCCCTGTCATGGCCAAGGCAAGAATAGGTCATTTTGTTGAAGCCCAAATTATTGAAGCAATTGGTATTGATTACATTGATGAGAATGAATTGCTCCCTGTCATGGCCAAGGCAAGAATAGGTCATTTTGTTGAAGCCCAAATTATTGAAGCAATTGGTATTGATTACATTGAGGAGAATGAATTGCTCACTGTTGTAGATGACATGCACCATATCAACAAACATAACTTTCGTATACCGTTTGTCTTTAGATGTCAGAACCTTGGTGAGGTGGTGAGAAGGATTGCCGAAGGAGTTGCAATGAACAGGACTTAAGGAGAAGCTGGTACTGGTAATGTTATTGAGGCAGTAAGACATGTGAGGTCTGTATTAGGTGATATACGGAAGCTTCAGAGCTTAGACAACGATGAGGTTTTTACCTTTGCCAAAAAAATTGTTGCTCCCTATGAGCTTGTGAGGCTAACCAAGCTGACTAATTTTATATAGATTTTATGTAAAGTGTCCAAGATGATTAATATTGTATATTGGTCTTTACATACAAGCCTTCAGTTGTTTTGATGCAAAAGATAATAGTGTTTTTTTCAAACATATATCTAACTTTTTGGCTGTTTACAAAACATAAAACCAATGTAAAAGGTGATTCATAAATGAATATAAATTTCGCTCCTGTTTACGAGGAAAAAATATTATTGATACAAACTAACATTATAATTACACTTATAAATACATATTGAAAAAAAAAGGTGGTCGGCAGAAAACAATGCATCTTAGTCTAACAAATTGAACTTAGTGAGTCGCTTTAGGCATAACAACTTAGTGTAGTCCCAAACTGGACATAAAGTTGATGCAATTATGAACACCCGAATTGAACATAAGGTTGGATGAAAGTAGGGGCATTAATTTGATAGTTTAAGGACATTTGATGGGATGCAAGAGTGACGAAGAGTAAAAGTTCATATTAAGACATTAACATGGATGCTTTCTTGGGAATTTTATTAGTTGTTATTTCGGATGTTATTTGGACATTCTATTAGTTGTTACTTGGTATGTTATTGTGGACATTCATTGTGGCGTAGTAGGCATTTTCAACATAACGTATCAAAATTCGAAATGGAAACATTACAGTATAGTAGTTGTCAAGATCCAATAATGAAATTTTAGAGACAATATTTAGGTGTTGAATTTATTCATTCACATATTGATCCTTGCCATGAGCTATTAACTCAGGAGAACAAATTAAAAATAACATTTACATAGTATTGGAGATCATTTGTAGACAATGTGATCTGTTTCACATTGAAAATATACTGATAGCTTTTGTCCTATATACCAGTGGTTCTATAAACTAATAGTTTTTGTCTTATATACCACTGGTTTCTTTTGAAAAGACATCATTTAACTAATGTGGTTTATGTACTTATACATATTATTTTGTCCTTTCATTTTGCAACATGACCGGTTCTATGAAAGCTCAAGATTTTTTCCCTGGTATGAAAGGTGCAGATAATAGGTCATCCGATATTGTTAGTCAAAGTTTACAATTGATCTGTAGGTAGCACCGGGTTTCCAATTTTGGGGAATGACATTAACTACTATGAGTGTTTTCCTAGTAGAGAGAGTAGTCAAACAAATAGAGAACGGAGCCCGTGAAGGCTGGCTGCCACTGATATGCCAATCTGCACCTGAATTTCTCCACATTGCTTGCCATAAATTAGAGTTTGCTTGCACACAACAACATAAACTATAATCCACTGCATGCGAATTAATACATTAAGACACCTCACAATTTAGGAACACAGGTGATAGGCTGATCTACGTACTTGCTTTAGAGAGACTACTCCAAGATCGCCATCTCCATCCTCATATTCAACAAGGAATGCGAACCAATAAGGATTGGAGCCTTCGT